>NJDD01004289.1:297456-340073 GCA_002245505.1 Calephelis nemesis
TAATCGGCTTTGTAGTTTTTGCGTGAAAGAGTAACAAACATCCATACATCCATACATACAAACTTTCGCATTTATAATATTAATAGGATTACTGAAAAATGAGAGGAAGATACCTAGGGAAAATATATTTTTCTTAGATAATATTGCAAACAAGCATACCGCTCTCGGGATGGTGCGTCGCTGTCTTGTGGCCGAGGTGTTGGGCACACTGTGCAAGTCAGCCGGCCACCCTACCCTCCGGACAGGAACTTGGCACTGCCGTTATGACAGTATCGATGATGAGGTCGTCAACATTAACAACAATTTATACACTATCATAATCATTACATAGTATAAAACAAAGTCGCTTCCTCTGTCCCTATGGCCCGGAAGGAAAACGGGGAATGCTTCTACGGCACTGGTACGCAGGAATACCGCGACCATGTACTGTGGGAGTGCGATCTTTATTCGGAGGAGAGGCAGCGTATGTTAGAGGGGCTGGAGAAATCTGAAAGTGGGCCGGTGTACTTCGGGGATCTGGTGAGAACGCCGGCGAACTACCGGCTGTTCGCGGGATTCGCGCAGGAGTGGTTCAGGAGGCGAGGACCTCTGGAGGTCTAAAAAATGATAAAATGCATGAGAGGCGAACAAGTACCATTAAGAGTGCTGTTGATCCCAATTGGGATGGCTATGGACCGCCCCTTAAGGGGAGAGGGACACTAGGGACATAGGCAAAGATAAAATATTAACTTGTAGGGAGTCAAGAAATGCACGGGAAAGAGAGCCTAAGAGCAGATCCCGTGCATCTCCCGCGTTTCGGCCCGTATAACCATGACGGTTGGTAGGGCCATGGGAGGTGGAGGGTATGTCCCTATGGCCCTTTGTATGCTTAAATATTTAAAACTACGCAACGGATTTTAATGCTTTTTTTAATAGATAATGTGATTGAAGAAGAAGGTTTATATATGTTTCATAACCGTGCGAAGCGGGGGCGGGCCGCTAGTTAACTATAGTCCGAAAACCACTGTTTAGACTAATATTATTGAAACAATATCGGACCACCTCGGTTGCCACCTCGGATATAAAAAAGGAATTATGGAAATCGGTTCTCAATTGTCTGAGTAATTAAGTAACAAACAAATAAAAAAAACAATCCAATTAAAAACGTGTTCTTTGAAGGAGTCGGTTATAAATTAAAACAATTTTCGGTTTATTGATCACCGATTTCATTGATAGAAATATGGATGACAGCGGGTTGGGGCCAGTCTGGAACCGTTGGTGGAATAGGTTCTTTACTCCTCGGTGTTGGTTGGCCGGGACCGGTGAGTAAAATAGACTATATGCCTCTCTGCCAGGTAGCTTGTAAGGCGTGAGCAAAGATTAAAATATAGGAAAGTCAATATCAACAAGACCAGTTGGTGGTAGAGTGTTGTGGAGCAACTTGCCCGGGAACCACCGCCTTACCTATTCCTGCCGCCAGAGTCTATCATGTTCCAGTCCGGAGGGCAGAACAGTCGATAGACTTGCACCATAGGCTAACATCCTCGCCGCAGGACAGCGACGCACCTGTAACATTTATAGTGTATGTAAGCCACGGTTATCTCTTTCCATCAGGAGGCTTGTGTGCTTGTTTGCTGACCTTTCACAAAAAAACTTATAAGTATTTAAAATCTAGTTATTTTATTAGTTGTTTGTTAGAAATACTTCTAAATTTTTGTTATATTTATTCTTTTTTTTGTCAGAAAATGCTTTTGTAATAGGAAAGTACTTTTAAAATTCAATTTATTAAAGTGTATTTTAATAATATTCGTTTGTGGCTACTAAGACCTCAAAATCCATTCCATCCATTTGTAACCATGTTTTGTTATTACCATAGGCCTTCCTCATAGCACCGTGTAGCAGTTTGTGACCGTCTATAGGTAGAATTAGGAAACATTTTCATTATAAGCTAACACCCTAGTGGCTTGAATTTTTCTGACTTAAACCTTGAAACACTTCCATATCTAAGTTCAGCTGTTGAGTTGATCTAGTCAACAAGCAACTATATAAGTAGTTCTAGTAAAAACATTGGACTTTATTACATAAGCATAAGAAGATAGATTTTACTAATGTTAATTTCAAAAACTTAGGAGACGAAGAAAATTCGCAGTAAAAATAAATAAAACAATCCGCACTAGTCAAGTAACTGACACATTCCGTAACATTTCACAAGGGCTTCCTATCGGGACGACGGAAATATTTTTTACGTAAAAAATAAGGTACCTACTCGAGTAGAAACCAATTTATTGTTGCTTTTTGTGCTTTTTTAACACGCTTTATATTAGTTTGGTTTGTAGGTACATATGTATATATGTAACGGAATTTTAAGCTCAATTTTTACCGGTTTTTAGGAATCTAATAAATTTCAAACTTGGCACCGGTATCAAGGACCGATGACAATGTAATAATTTGTAACAATTTCCCATTATACTTGGTTGGGACCCACAAGAATGAATAAGTTCTTTTTAACTAGACGTAAGAGAAAAATAGCCGATTGATTCTGTTTCAAGACTGGTTATGGCATAACTTGGGATATTGTATTATAGTCGATAAGGAGGGAAAAATCATAATTAAACCACATTCGTTAGACCGTCTGGTTGTTCGTGTGGTTAGCGTACACGCCTAACAGCGCCCCCCAACCGCGAAGCTCGGGTTCGATTCGCGATGGGGGCAGGCATATGCGTGATAAACATTTAGATGTTTGCATTTCCGGGTCGGAGTGTTGCTTATATTTATTCTGATTTAAGTGTTTCTGTGTATTACAATCTTTGACTAACATCAACAAAACAAGCATATGATTTGCTTACTTTAAAAATAGATTAAAAAAATCTATTTGTACAATTTGTCTAGGTCTAGGTTTTTTAATTGTGTAATTTATTTATTTATGATGAATTGAGGGAAAGTTACTGCCATTCTATTGAACAAGAAACAGTAATTTCTGTGGGATTTTTGTCCATTCGTTGTTGATCTCGGGATATTCACTGGATGTAACAAGTTTTACCAATCGAAGTGTAAAGGACTCATTTAAAATCTAAGCTATGTTTTATCGAAATCAGGCGAGCGATGCTGTGAGCGTTAGCTAGTATGTATCCAAAAGATAAAGATATCGGGTGACATTACGGAAGCTATAATTATTTTATGGCCGGGTTAATCGGTCCACTATTGTGTAGCAGGGTGCGGTCGGGATGAGCACGTGTTTCTCCGTGCCTGCCCTGCACGGGCGCCCTACCCGGGGCCCTCCTGCCGGGGAGCCCTACGGGGTGCCGGGGGTACCTCGTAACTGTGTAGCGGTCGAGCAAGAGGTTAACTGCGTTTTTATGTTTATTAAATATAGCTTTAAATAATTATTAGAACCTGATAGATGATTTGATATTGACATGTCGGTTGATAGGCACTTACTTATCCATTGTAAATATAGAAAAAACTGGAATTACGGTTAGTAGGCTACAAGATGGAAAATGATAAACATGAAAAACTAGCCAATGCGATTCCAATCACTAATTGGAGGACAGAACTCCAACATTTCATGTAATCCAGACATCAAAGCATGTCATTTAGGGAAGGAAATACCTAGTTTCGCTATTTCGGTAAACTAGTCTACTGGAGCCGTTGGGCGTAGTTTAGTTTACAGTCAGAAGTTACGTTGATTTTCTGTTTATAACAAGCGAATTATTAAAAACATAAACCTAATAAACGAACAATATCCATCACCGAGAACAAACATACACAGAGCCTTTTAAAAATAACATTTACAAAAAAAAACACAAACATATCAAAGTAATGTAAAAAAAAGTGTTTTCACGTCCACATCCCCAAAAGAAGAGATCCACAAATTGGGAACCCTGGTAGTACTAACATAATATGCAACTTTAAATTATAACATAATAAAAATCAAATATTTGAAAATGACTAATCTGAATTTTAGTTCATCACAAGTTTTTTTTTAAATGACAAATATGTTGCCAGCAACGAGCTTTGACAACTTCTCCGGACTATGGATTACACGTTTGGCATTTGGCCGTGCAACATTTCAACAACAAGAACCACTTGCACATTCCCGAGTTACATATTTTGATATTGAGTTAAACTGTCCAATATAACGTGATTTAACCCTAATTACTAACTCAGTGTTAAATAGTTAACCCAAGAACGTGCCAGTGGCCTTCATCATAGTAATCCTTTAATCAAACTGGAAGAAAAGATTATCTTAGATATAAAATTCTCGTGTCACAATGGTAGTTACCGTACTCGTCCGAAACGTCTTTACTGATTTTTACCCAATTTTATATGCATGTTCTGTAGGTCTGAGAATCGGCCAATATCTATTTTTATACCCCTAATTAATAAGGGTGAATCACAACAAAAAAGTAGCAGAATAACGTCTGCCGGGTCAGCTAGTACTCATACATATGTATAAGCAAGCACGTTGTAATATACATTTACAGCGCAAAAGAAATTAAATGTTGCATTAAGACTTTAATTATGATAAGCTCGGTTAACCTGAGCGTAAGTAGCGTAGCGTTTCATTTTTTTTGTGGAGCAAATATACAAACAGATTATTTTCATTTTAATAAACTATACAAATGTAATAATATAAGACACGATTAATCTAGTCATTTAAGTCAAACGGCAGGTTACAACTTATTTCCCGAAACGAAATGTCAGTATTTAGCGTGGCGTATCAGCAGACTCTGAGGACGGCAAAAATCCGATAGTGCCGCAAATATTAAAAACTAGCTGCGCCCCGCGGTTTCACCCGCGTAAGTCCCAATCCCGCGGGAACTCCTGATAAAAAGTAGCCTATATGTTATTCTAGGTCTTCAGCTACCTACATACCAAATTTCATCGTAATCGGCTTTGTAGTTTTTGCGTGAAAGAGTAACAAACATCCATACATCCATACATACAAACTTTCGCATTTATAATATTAATAGGATAGGATATTTTATTTGTTGCCTGCAACCGGACTGTAACTTGATCAAATGTGTTTAGTTAACTGATGAACGAAAAATGAACAGGAGCTGACAGCGGACAGCGACATTAGCGAATCATCGTGATTTTATACTTTATTTTACTTAACTACGTTAGTTAGTATTTATTTTAAACGAATACTTTATTGTAACAAAGTAAATAATTCTAGTAACAAATATGTAGGTACTTATATTGGTGCATTAGAAAGGACGTTTTTTGCCAAAAAAAGTATCCTCTTTTTATTTGTGATTTAAAAATGACTTTGGGTTTTAGTTTAGCTCATTTTATGTTGTAGAATTACATTAAGAAATGTAGAAATATTATGAAATAATTCTAATACAGGCGATTTTGTCTCAATAAAATAAAACAATATCCTATTGTATTCAAAAATAGAGGTCACAAAGATTTTCTCGTACAACCTATCTACTGTAATATCATGTAGCTGAAGAGTTTGTTTGTTTGTTTGCTTGAACGCGCTTATCTCAGGAACTTATGGCCCGGTTCGTTTAAGTGTTAGATAGCCCATTTATCGAGGAAGGCTATAGGCTATATAGGTATGGTAGGCTAAATATTGGTAGATTAGGGTAATTTTTTTACCGTGGACAGGCAATGTATTATCGTATAGTAATCCATTTTTGAGTAATCATTTTTCTAATTATTTATACTCTTGAATAAATAATAATGTTATAATACATTATACTAATCAATAAAAAAAGTGCAGACACTGCAAAACGACTGCGCAGCAATGCAACACGGGGACAAACTAAGGTAGACGTTGAGTTGGAACATAATAACAGGTCTTTCTTTCTCCTGAAACTATCCTTTGAACTTTAATTCTGGTCTTCCCCACACCTAAAGTACCGCTCATACCACCCCACCCTTTAGATCATCTCGTTCTTTTAATGTGAAGTTGCCATGTTGCTACATATTAGTTTTGGCCTGAATTATTTTTCGGCAACATTCTATGCTCAAAATTTTTTTATAGGATTTCTAAATATGTGTTTTTAAAAAAAGTGTCTTTACTTCCATATCCCCGAAGAGTTAGACAGAGGCACAACCGGGGCTCCCACGACTAGGCGAATTCAAATACCTACAAGAGGCACTGGATCGGAAAGCGGCCTCACATTGAGAAGATCCGGCAACTGGCAAGAAACTCAGCGGGCTCACAAATGGTACTTGTGCGAGTTATTACATTTGCATAACATTACATTTTTATAAAGGTACTACCACCGGATCGGAATCGCGGTCTCACACTGAGAAAGAAAGAAAGAAACTCAGCTGGCTTGCTGGCTAAAAACTCACTCGGCAGACCTACAGACCTCTGAGACTTACATAATTTTGTTTTCATACATTTTTAAAACTTATTTAAAGGTAGATCTCTAATACCTTTTTTTTATGATATGGAAGGCAAACAAGCAGACGGATTTCCTGATGGTAAGAAATTCACGCCGCCTAGAGACACCAAAAAAAGTGATAAAGGTGCGTTGCCAACCTGAGGCCGGGATGTTAGGCCTCGAGCAAAAGTAAGTTTACCGGCTACCTTACCCTCCAAACCGGAACACGTCATGACGTTATGGCGGCAGGAATAGGTAAGGCGGTGGTACCAAGCTTATTGTAGAAACGCATTTGCCCCAAAAAGGATTTATTAACTTTATAGAGACGAGTTTTATATATGTATACGGCTAGATTATTTTATTTCTCGTATTTACATCGTGAACATCACATTTTTTTTGTAAACATACATAGATTTTTTATTTAATTTAATTGAAGTTTAATGTGTATAATTTGCTTTCACCAATTTACATATTATTAACCCTTGGTCCTTTCAAATGGACTAATTCTTTGTGGTATGTGTTAATAGTATTTTCTCCTCAATGAAATACCCACTAGAAATCACAATTTACCACATTTTACATGTAACATTTAAAAAAATATGTCTAGGCGTTTATGCTCAGGATATTTTTAAAAAGAACAGTGGGTGTTTTTAAGAACTTCAAGTCCAAAAGGCTGGGTGCTACCACCGGAGGATACAGTCTCTACGTGTTCCTTGGTCGAATCCGAAAGTTCCGGGATTGCTTTATAAACTTACAGTTCTAGCTGCTCAACGAGCTGAAGTTCAACATTTATTACATACATATACATTCGTAGAAAAGAGAAAGGATTTTTGAAAATTACGCTCCCTTAGGGGATAAAAAATTGTAGGTAGTTGTGTGACCGGGAGAAAACATCGGCTTCTACTTCTTATCTCAATACCTCAACAAGTTCCCATGGGAAAGTAATTTGAAACACAGGTACCGTCGCGGGCAACAACTAGATCACCTATTGTTAGAATATTAAAAAACGAACTCATTCTTCTAAGTTTTATTTAGGCTGATAAAAGGCTTTTCAAAATAAATAAACCAGCGACTTTGTTAAAAATTTTAAAAAAATCATTTAAGTTTTTTTTTCAATACTACAAAACACACTTATAAACAGTAAATTATCCATTTGTTTATGTCGGTAAGTACATACCAATAGCGGTATACGTTTGGTTTATTGTGAAGAAGTGTTGAAAACTTATAAACTGGTACATTCACACTTCACTGCCACAAACAAATGATCCGACGTTGATTTGTTTACCGACAGCGGAAATATACGACACTAATGGGGTTTCACCTTCCCGTAAGTACAATTTTCAACCATTGAAGTAGTAAAATGTACTAAACTAGTCTTAGCCCGCGGCTTTGTTTGTGACTAGTTATATTATGACGATGATACGTACAACCCGAGTTTCTACGTACATTAAACAAGCTTTTGAAACTCTATTTTACAGTAACAACAGAAAATTGTTTTGGTTAATACCTTCCTTTATAGTTTATGCGCTTTCTTGCAACTTGAATGCGAATTTCTAAGTTGCTAGTTTATTTAACTAAATGTTGCGCCAATCAGGTCAGTGTTGTGTGCAATAGAGTCCCATTGTTAGCACCGCTATAACATCAGTTATCGACATTGTCGTGTTGCAATTTCTAATGTTAGCTAAGACCTTGTTCGCGTCCACTTAGTGTAACTTGTGATGAAGATATAAAAATGTTCTAGCTCTAGCTTTTTTATAAAAAAATAATGTAACTCCTCAGCAGGTAATGTAACCTATATAAATATAAATTTTACCCAGATTACCATTTGACCTTAAAATCCAGATTGCATCCACCCATGACTTCGGGTACCTGTGACCATCGACATTCGCAATGTATATCTATTTTATTATTCTTTCGTCTGCCATTCTTACCACCGAACTAACGTAACACCTATTCTTTCTTATTTTTATACTACCACTTTTCAATTCTTTTCATTTAATCCTAATCTCTCTCTCTCTCTCTCTCTCTCTGACCTCAATATTGCGAATGCAATCGGTGAACATAACAGCACATGTTGCGCTACTTATTGCACTTCGTTTGAATTTTCTCTACTTTCACGCTTTTTATTATAATATTTCAACATAAAACCTCTCTTCTCCTTGTTCAAAAAAAGCTACTTCATCTTATTCTCAACTCCGTCCGCACTATATCCATCATTCACTCTCCTTTCTACGAGTAGGTATATCTACCGCCCCCTACATCTCTACTAAAAGCACTATTGAGATATACTAACTCAAACATTTTGTGAGCGCTACGACATCCACTTAAACTTTTGCATCCGTTTTCCTACGTCTCTTTCCATTACATACTTTCGATTTCTTCAGATTGGTACCACCGTCTTACCTATTCCTGCCGCCATAACGTCATGACGTGTTCCGGTTCGGAGGGTAAGGTAGCCGGTAAACTTACTTTTGCTCGAGGCCTAACATCCCGGCACCAGGTTGACAACGCACCATTACCACCTTTGGTGTCTCTAGGCAGCGGGAATTTCTTACCATCAGGAAATCTGTCTGCTTGTTTGACTTCCAATGTCATAAAAAAAACTATTTATTGATTTATGTAAATAGATATTTTATAATCTGTTGAACTAAAGTTTTAAGTGACCTTCAATTTTTTTTAACTTTCTTTTATTTATCGTGTTTTGCTCTACATTCTTGATCATTCATCGCTTACTACTTTTACTTAACACTTTTTCTGCGAAGGGAATAAATAGCTGCTAAAGTCTATTCTAGTCAAAACAATTAATAAAATATTACGTTGATAAAAAAATACGTAAAAAATTACTATGATAATAAAAAAAAGTAATATAAACTGATAAAAAAGTAATTTTAATTACATGTTTCGATTTATGCTTGAATAAAAAAAAGTATAAAATGCCTGAATAACTTTTGAAAAATTGATTTCAGAAAAAAAATTATTAAAAAAATATAGACAATTAATTATTAACAACATTACTCTCTTTAACAATCTTGATAAAGTTGATTGTTTTTAAGATAAATGATACGCAACGCATGAGTAAGAGAGATAGCGATACTTAAAGGTAAGCGACGCATACTTGTGATCGCGCGGAATTAACAATTAAAAAAAAGATATAAACAATGATTTTTTTTAAATCTCTTTTAACAATATTATTAACAATTGTATAGAGAATTAAAAAAAAAATACTACTTAGACATTATGATTTTTTTAAATATATATTTCGTGGGTCGAAAGTATCCAAATTTGAGATTTTTTGAACTTTTAAAACTTCATATCTTTAAAAATATTAACTTTATCGTTAAAAGCCATAGGACCTTTTTTATTGGTATTTCAATGAAGAGTATAAAAAAATTGTCCGGTTGAAAAATAACAATTCCTTGCAATTGTTTAAACAATTTCGGTTTAAACAATATGGCACCGGGTTGCGCCCTGGCAACATGCATTTATATCATAAGGGGGCCAATTAAAAAAGAGGATCGCATAAAAAAATTTAGGTCGAATAGTTTTCGGTACTCATGCCCCGATTCCTCCTACTCTAAAACACGTGGTTCACTATTTCTGTACGGAAATTATATACCTACCTACGTACTATACTCGTATACCACCTAGATTGACACTTGACTCGTATTGACACTTCTTTTGACCACCACATCGCCTAGTCTGTGGTCCAGCGGTCTATTGTCAGACTTGACTTCATGAGGTCCCGGGTTCGATCTCCGGGTCGGTCAACAAAACACAGTTAAAAAATGTATATTTTCAATTTTATAATAAAAGAAATAACATTGCCCGGAATTGGATATATATACAGTGGGATTTACTGTTTTCGGCTAGTCGTGGGTGCCCCCGTTGTACCTCCTCGGGGATATGGATATGAATATAAGTAGGTAGGTACTTTACTTTTGACACTTCTTTTAAATGGGTGAGAGTAATTATATTTTTTTAAAAAGAAAAGAACGGTTCTTTTGTCTGTGTAGGTATGTGAGTATTTAATGTGTTGCATAGGCAGAAAATAAATATTTAATTAGGTAGGTATACAAGGGGGTCGCCAAGAGTGGGGGGGGTAGAGACAGCAGCCCTCTCCAAGGGACTCTAAAAAGTTGATAAATATAAAGCAAACAGTCGTATAGGTACTTAAAACAGTAACTGTATCTGTAACTTGGCTTAGGCTTGCTCGTTCGATTATTATAGTTCTCTTAATAGGTACCTACCTACTACCTACTACTTAACCTTCACTTCTCATTTTTCTCAATGTCCATATAAACTCGCCCCCCTCTAGGCTAGGCTTCCTAGGCTCCTGTAGCATATACCTTTTCATGTCCGCCTGGATGTATGTACTTACTTATTTTTAAATAGGTAGGTATTATTTAAACAACCTGAGCGAAATGGATATCAAACTTTTACCGTTGACGCGAAACGGCAAACTTATCCTAGCAAATTTATTTACTCCCGAAACATTACATTCCAGCCTAACGTTGGCAACCGTACCAATAACGTCTTTAGTGTAATCGGTGACGTATATGGGTATTACTTAAGTCGGGCCGCTCTTCTGTTTCTGTGTATAAAATCAAGTCCATAACATCCTCCTTTGTGGAGTCGGTTAAAAAAATATCAACGTTCATCATAAACTCATTAGCGCCACCCTGATTGAAATCCGCAAACAACCATGAAATCATCCGTCCACGACCAACAAACACTGCGGGAGGGAAGGCGACACGCTTACCGGCAACGCACCTTCGTTGGAGCGGGACAGATGTAACACCATGGCTCCGCCCATAACCGAGAAAGCTCTGGATTGGCTTCCAGCTCCAACCGCAACACCATCAGTCTTCCATTGTCGGCGGTGCGACGATTACTTAATTAGTTTAAACAAACCGAAGTGAAAGTGCCCACCATGGACTACGAACAACACAACGAAGTTTCCACCTCATATTTTAGTTTAAAACCCCACGGTGAAAAAAATGACTATTTTTATGATCCCAGTAAGAAACCCGAAGAAAAAAAATATGAAGATAAAAACTATTACTTCGAGCAGAAGTATCGAAAACACGACGATATGAATGGTACTTTGAATACACCGTTTTACGTCAAAGATATTTTGAACATAAACCAGACGCCTTATTATGATCGGAACGATGTATGGAAAAACGATAGAATGTCCCGGAGCGAGTACGAAGGGTATCCGCAGAGCCAGTACTGCCAGGAGTACATCGCTCAGATGTATCCGAACGTCCCCGTGCACGGCAATATCGACACGCACTGGAACCCAGAGGAATACTATAATTACAACGCGTACTGCCACAACTTCTATCATCAGAGCTACCCCGAGTCTCTAGGTGGCACAGCAATGGATACAGTCGTGAAGATTGAATCGGAAGATATGCCCCCGGGGATAGGCTTAAAGCGGGATAAAAGCAATGAATGTCCGGCGTATCCCACCGAGTTACATAAATACCCGACGTTGCCAAGGAGAAGTACAAGTAAGTATGATTTTGGAGCTCCACCAAAATAATTGTCTAACAACGAACATATTATAATATCATGATTAGATTAATAAGTCCAAGTACCTTCTAACCGATTGTGATAAGAAACTTGGCGGTAGAGTCCTGTAATAGCTTTTACCATTGCCTTGCTGTTTCCTACCATTATTACGTCAATTACGCTCTTGCCGTATTTCGGATAGTACGGTAGGGTAACAGGTAATCTCATCGAATGAGGCTTCGAAGTATAAGCTTCCGGTTGGCAACGCATTTAGCGTTAATAGGGAACGTATAATTTTTATCAACTATCTTCCAGATCAGTTCGTTTGTTCGCAATCCTATAGGTAATGTTTTTAAATATATCCTGTTTTTTTTAACGAAATTGGAAAGCAATGGTGCGTTTCCTATCTACAGCTTATATGGTTAACCTTTTTAATACATAAGTAAGTACATTTAAGTAGTTTTAATATTTTGCCTCTGTGATTTAGCGGTCCTTGTTATTGGCGTTATAGGACTTGTCATCGTGAGGTCCCGGGTTCGATCCCCAAGAACAAAACATTTGTGTTTTTTTTCAATTTTTTATTAAAAAAGCAATGGTGCTGGGATTGAATATGTTGGTTGGCGATAAGCTTGCTATCTGTCACATTTTGGGGCTTAATGTCTTCGGCTAGTCGTGAGTGCCCTAGTTGTACCTCTGCTTACGATTTCCGGGATATGGGCGTAAAGATACTATTTTTATAGTAAGTACGTTCACCGGCTAGTCTGCTACCCAAACCGAAACTTATTATACCTATAAGTCGGTGCCAACAGCCCGGTACATGCATTCTGTCAGTCACATGTCACACAAACTTATTTCATTCAACTACGGCTATGTGCTTGATTTTTTGAAATAGTCTTATATAAGAAATAGGTCAAACATTTACTGCTAATAGAGGATCTAGATGGTTGTAAACACTGGATGTTCGTCTGGATCGTAGATCTATTCTAAATTTATTAATAAGCAAAAGATGAAAACAAAGTCATCTGGAAAAAAGCTTGAAAGGTTAAGTTTGTTGGAAGGGAGTCTAGATTGTCTTTAATTAATAATACCTTGTTTAATACCCAATTGCAGCTAAACTGCTAGATAGGTACATATTGTCCCCATGTACTGCAGAAAATAAATTTTATTTTTGTCTCTTGATCCACAGGTAGACCTCCGGCAATCAAAGCAGAAAAGAAAGACAGAAACGCTAAACGGAAACCCAGAATTCTCTTTTCACAAACACAAGTCAACAGTTTAGAAGTCAGATTTCGAGCCCAGAGATACTTGACGGCACCAGAACGAGAACAGCTGGCCAAGACCTTAAACCTCTCCCCGACTCAAGTAAAAATATGGTTTCAAAACCGACGATACAAAAGCAAACGAATAAAATCTCCTGAAGTTAGCACGTCTACTGATGCGAAACCAAACAGGAATGCCGGCAGGAAGCTCTACAAGCCTGAAAGAGAAGAAATACCGATTCTGTACGAACCTTTTAAAGTAGAAAACGAAAGTAACCCAGACAACGAATTAACCACTACTTATTTCGACGACATTTCTTACATAGAAGATAATAAGTTCTATGAGAGACAAGAAACTGTCGGTACGTCTGATCTAGCGGAATTATATCCTACGGAATCCCGAAAAGATGTCTGCGTGGAAACGGAATTTAAAAAGTATTATCCAGTCAATTTTGTTTGTTGATAGTCGTAGATAGGCTAACTGATGAAATGTTTCCAAGTTCATGTGTAAAAGGTGGACAGAAAGGTTTGTTGCCGATGGTTTTGTGGGCACAAGCTAGCTGATGGTTTCCCTGAAGGCAAGAATCTATTGCCTTCTAAAGAAATCGTACTTAATTCTAAAGTAACGCAGTAACAGACACAGAGAAGAAACATACCTATGAGTCAGCTCTTTCAAAAATATAGATTTGCTACAAAAGGTTTAGGGATATATTATACGTAATAGATATTTTTATAAGTTTTTTTTTATTTAACGTGCAATGCAAGTATGATTGGCCGGATGGAAATTTGCAATTCAATTTTAAGTCAGCTTTACTCAACCGTTGAGGTCGGTTTTTGGAACAGACGCTGTTTGAAGACAATGAAATACAGTGACATGATTGAGCCTGTGATAATATTGGGGTCACCTCCTGGTTGCAGAAAATCCTAAAATGCCCCAACATTATTATACAATAGTTTTTAAACGTCTTGAATTCTACATCTCAAGTCAACTGCTGGGAATATCCCTTATAAATAAAAAATGCCCTAAAAATATTTTTAACCGACACCAGAAAAGGAGGATTTTCTTAATTCGAGTGTACGTTTTTGTTTATTTCTGTATGTTTGTTACGCGATTACTCGGCCAATAACCAAATGATTTTGATATTTTTTTTAGAAAGATAGGTCATGATTTTAAGTGGGACTTCACTATTAGGTGTATCGTGATTCTACAAGTTGTTTTTGAGTTATATTAATTAATAGTGCATATATTTTAAGACAAATGAAAAACTTTCCGAGACCTAGATGGCTAAAGCTTTAAAGCTAATTTGATCTAGGTGGTTCTTAGCTACATAGTTTTTTTAGGTTGTCGGAGGTACCTAGTTGAAAATTTTAGATTTTGGGATTATATAATATGTTTTTTAGTTCTTTAATTGACAAAATTAACTACTGGCGAAACAAAATTGCAGAGTCAATTTGAACAATCGTGTTAGGACTGTTATTATTAATACTTTTATTCAATATCTGCATACCCATGACGTCAATTCTCTGTGGACCGCTGGAGACTGATAGTTTTTGATTTGAGTTTATTTTTTTATACGTTAGTATAATTTCTACGTGTACAAAATATAAAAGTGTAATTTGATACAGATTATGCACATGGTTTACTGTTGACTTTGAACAAAAAATCATTGTTAAAATTTTAATGAACACATAAACTTATTTTTAAATTTTATGGCAAAAAATTTCTTCGAATTAAAGTATCATTTCGCGATTGCATTAAATATGTAATACACTCTCGTTATACACTGGATATTTAAATCTACGAATAAATGTATTAACTAGTTAATTTAAATATATCAAAGTTTGCTGCAATTAATATATACTAAAATCATTATAATTAATTTATATGTGCGTGTCTTCGCCGAGTTTTAGACATACTGAAAAAGAGAAGCCAGAAGGCTTTAGACATTGCTTAAACAAGCACAAACAAGGCTTTCGTAAGTTTAAATAATTTTAACAAAATTGTTAAGTATTTGCTATTGGATGGTGGTTGAATAAATCTAAACATATTGACGAGTATCCTGTTTTATCTTTTCGAAACCGTGGCCTTAATTTTACGATCTCTTTACATCAAGAAATTTTATATATTTTTTTTAAATTAGACCAAAGATAGTATAGATTAATATTATTTACTGTTTAATAAACTACTTTGAGAGACTGAAAACTGTTATTTTATTTTTTTCTTGTAAGTGTTTGAAGTTCGAACCTTAAAAATATAATGCATGTGTATTTCCCGGAGTTGGACTCGAGCTTCATTAAAGATAACACATGTCTGACTTTGCTTTTGTCCGTACGTCACAGACTAAGGCACTTTTTTTGTGAAAGGTCAGCCATCAAGAACACGGCTCCCCTGATGATGGGTAAGAAACAACCGTGGCTTATAGACACTGTGGATGTTATTAGTGAGTCGGTGTCCTGTGGCCTGGTTTATTGTAGCCTAATTTGCCATCTACAAGTCTACCCTACCTCCAGACCGGAACATTACATAGTCATTATTGCGGCAGAAATAGATAAGGCTTTAGATCCTTACCTGAGCAAGTTGCTGCAGAGCACTCGACCACCAACGGTCTTGTTAATAATGACCTTATGAACTTGTGGCCGCCTCTTACTAGCTGTCTGGCAAAGAGATTGACGGTCTATCCTACTCAGGAGACCAATACTATTGGACTATTAACTTAAATCTTACCAATGTAACTTTGTTTTTTATAATAACATTATCAAAAACAAAGTAAGTAAATAAGAGGACACTAGGTATTTTGGGCCTTCCAGCCAAAGATGACTTCTTACTCTCAATGTGAGACTTACCTACTAAAGAAGAAACTTACCTACTAAACTTACCCTAAGCTAAGTTCGCTACTCTTCGTATGGACAAGTCAGAATGGCACATCGTCACTTTGTACAGTACCTACCTACCTTTGTACCTACCTATCCCCATCACCGCGATAGACATATGGTAGGTATGCCATGCCATTAGGTAAAAATGTAGCTTTCCATTCCAATCTCATATTGGCAACACACCTTTACGTTAACATCTATATATATATATTAATGACATGAAATATTTTACAAGATGTAGGTAACATTAAAGTATATGTACTTAGGAGGAGGGGCCAATATTCCGACATCCCAAAAGCAACTAAATTTATTGCAGGGACCTTCTCTGCCTCGGATTAGCAACGCATATTTGCTATTACCAGTGTACCTGCTATTACCTACCTACTGTCTACAATGAATTCGGCAAATTTGTTTGACTTTTTTCGTCCTGAAAATTTGTAACTCTTTATGGGACAGGAATGTTAAAGGCGGTGCAACATATTTCTTGAAGGACCTATTTAACCAGTGCTCACCTTACGGGATGCCAGTTAGAGAGGTAGATGGTCTGCTCCATTCGGCGGACCAACACAGAGATGAATTGGGACTGAAACAAGAAACCAACTAAACATATTTCAACTATACTATTGCTTTTGCTCGAGGCCTAACATCCCGACCTCAGGTTGACAACGCACCATAACCACCTTTGGTGTCTCAAGGTGGCGGGGGAAATACTATCAGGAAATTCGTCTCCTTGTTTGCCTTCCATTATCATAAAAAACATATTTTTGATGCAAGCGTTTATTTGTATGTGCTATTAGGTACCAGCGTTAGATTCCAGAAGTTATTCAAGAGATATTAAATAATCCCGACCACAATAGGATAATGTTAAGCAACTTAGGAGTTCCCTTGGCCACTTTCCGGTTCCATCATGAGATCAGTTCGATATTATTGTAAATGTAAACCAATTTACAAATGTTTGCAAATTTTCAGCTTAATCATTAATCGAACTTAAAAGATTCAACCCGGACAATATACATACCTACTATGTAGTACGTGTGCTATTTTTTGCAAGTTACATAAAACTTTGTAGGAACAGACGAAAAGTTGTGAAAATAAATTTTTTTAAACATAATTTACTTATCTAGAATTGCCTTACTAAAACTATAAGAAGCAACGCAAAATACTTAGTATTACTTTACCGTGTAACCTACACACAATATATCACACCAGAAAACGTAGTACACTTTTTAATTTTTTTCAAATTCAATTTGTAAAGACCGCACTTATCTAAATTGCTAACACGCCGCAGTAATTAAAAATTTGGAGATCGCAAACGGGCGACACGACGATTGCTAGTTTTGTCGCAGAAAACATTAAACTAGAACGTTACGAACTTGTATTAGAAAAAATGCGAAAGTAACCGGGCTTATAAAATAACTAGCAGCTCGTCCCGACTTCGCACGGGAAGAAAATTTTCAATTTTTGTCTGGAATAATGTCGTGTTCTATTGGTATAATATTTTTTCAAATCAGTCCTGTAGTTTCGGAGCATATTAAAACAAACAATCAAATTTGTTTATTATTATTATTGTAATATTTAAAAAAAATATTTTCTCTTTATTATTAGTATACATACGTTCTATTATCCACGCGAAGCCGGGCCGGGTCGTTAGTGAAATATACTCGGTATCAATTTCTAGTGTAGATAGGTAGGTATTTTGTTTAGATTGAAATTTTGAATTTAGTAACATCTATTAAATGGATATGAAATTAATGGAATGGATTTTGTTCGATTTGAATAATTCAAAAGTAATCTAAAGGAATCAAACCAGACTTGAGTATCAAATTTTTAAATGGATTAATGTGCCGTTATGGATAACATGATCTGAATAGGCATTTTGCAGCTGTTTTTTTAAACCTTGTGTTACATTATTGAAGTTTTATAAAGAATCATCATTTTTTCTAGAAATAAATGTAGCCTATGTTCATCAAGGATAATGTCTGCTTCTACTGGTGAAAGAATTTTTCAGATCTTTCATGCGGTTTCGGAGCCTATTTAATACAAACAAACAATTATTTTTTTCTCTCTTTTATACGTTTTGATAAAACATACTTATAATAAATTAAGCATGTTAAAATAACAAAATACACCTGTGATGTTATAAAATATAATGCGTTTTGAAATAAAAAAAAACCTAGATGAGCTATTATTAATTGCTCATTTTGGTAGAATGTATATTGAAGCATTTATTCAAACATGATATACAAACATAAATATATTCACGTCAAGTCCCTTACGTGTTAAGCAGAGAGTATTAAGTGCCAAATGTCACGATCCTTGTATAGGTCTACTGGCTTTCTCCACATTAATTACCCTACTTAGTAAACACACCGGTTTAGCTTACCTACATCCATCCACATTCGCATTGGAATCGAACTCCTACATTAGTTTAGTTTTGTTTAAAAATTGTGTATTTTCATTTTTTTCTGAAATAATAATAATATGTTATGGGCTATAGATTGTCTGAGGAACGAGACAGTGGTAAATTAGAGTATAAATTTGAGAAACGGTAAATGTTTACTAACAAAAATTACTTCTTATGAAAAACAAAAATAATGTGGCACGTTTTCCAACGAAAACACAACAGGGATCACTGACGTTTTACGTTTAGTAATGGATTAAATTATTAAACTCTGAGTTAGCGTCTAAAAGAAATCCTATTGGACAGGCCAACTCAGAGATAAATAATTTAACATAGGAATGTGCACATGTGAGTGCATCATACTGAACATTTAGAACAGTACTTGTTAATGTTCATAAAAATATTAGGTAATGTCACATGTTTATGTTTATGTTTATTCATTTGCCTTCAGTAGTGTACATATTAGATCTTACATTCTATACATAGTGCTTACTACTATACCAATGATTGGCATTCAAATATAATATAATTATTTTAAAAGACGTTAAATTAATCCCTCATTTTAAAATAAAAAAAAATAATGTGTTACTCTATCGATTATCATATTTGCTGATTTTGTAATAAAAAATCTAAAACTCAATAGTTTTTTATTTTATTAAAAAACAATAAATTTTAAAAATACATACTTACTAAAGTAAAACTTAAAGGAAGTTTCTACTAACAATAATTTCAATGTAATAATAGTCCTTTCCATGATGATGACTTATTTTGGGTCTTTCTCAAACAAATTTCACAAGCGATTTTAAACTCCGTTCATTTAACGGGCTGCACAACGACGTCCCAGAGAGATCCGTACTGTGCGGCGATCGGCCTTTGAATCGTGAATGCCTTATCGCCTTTTTTTGGAATGACTAATGTGTTGCCAACCTCGCGGTTTTTACAACTTCACCGGGCTTTCATCCTTATCGCCTACAGTGCGGTCGTATTTATAGGGCTTAGCGCGCATGCACCTGATTACAAGTCGTTATGCTAAGTATTCAAATAATCCCCCCCAAGGGTCCGAGCCTTGTCGTGGCGGGGGGGCTGAGTAGCTGGGGTCGAGAGCCGGGACCCCGGTGAAACCAATTCGGACCACGGAGGGCGCTCCTCAGTACCCCTCTTTGCTCAAGAGGGGACACGAGGAGCGCACACAGGGTGGTGGGCCATTTGGCCCGTGCGGGATGGCGGCAGTACGGTCCGCGGAGAAGGGGGGCGGGCTTTCCATCTAGCCCGCCCGGTCGAGATGGGGTTGCGGCAGGTACGGGGGTGCCTATCGCCACTGGAACCCCCGAAGTGGTGCACGTTGTGTCTCCGTGGGGGATCGTCAGATCCAGCGCCGCCGGGGCAGTGGAAGAGTACCAAAGCGTCCCCACAGCCCCGGTACCTGGCGAAGGGGAGGACACCGTGGGGTTTTAGTGAGTAGGAGTCTCACATAACCCGCCACTTCCCCCGAAAGTGGCGGGTATCCATGATGGATTTACCCACGAAAAATAAAAAAATAAAAAGTATTCAAATAATAATGATAACCTTAATTTCACATCGTAATAAACTCAAAGTAATTAACTGACGGTTTATGAACTAATTTTAAGGACATCATCAAAATTATTTAACTTTATTATTCTAGTTTTGCAGACGAACTAATGTGGCTACGCCGATATATACAAACAAAAAATACTAATTTCATGTTGCATATTTTGTCAGTATTTGTGCATAGGTATTTACAAGCATTTTTCATGCATATTTGAATTCATATTTCAAGCTTTTTATGTTGCATATAATCCGGTCTTTAGTCATTTAATTTGCGTAATGTTATATTTTAGTTGTTTACAAATATTTTGTATTAAAACGCTAAACTACACTAATTAATGTAGATTATTTGTCTATAATAAAAATCTAACATAACAAAATCCTTTTGGGAAAAATCATCGAGTCGAAATTTAGTCGCCAGTCTGCACTTACCATCCCCTAATTTTTTTCATAAGATGGACGCCGGCGCCAAGCAGATACGTTATAGATCCCTAGACCACGTGTTCCCTGTCCCATCCTCGAGGAACCTGTGGCCTATGGGAATCGAATCCACCACCTGTTTTTAAAAGCTTTATGTGGTAAGCGTGCGGTGGCCCCTTTTTTACTGCTGTCAAATTTACTTTAAGTTTTATTTTCATGGCAGTTTGAAGTTTGATGTTATTATGATTTAATATTCCTGTTTTCTTTTTAGAACTATTAAAGAGAAGAAAAAAGGTTACAGTGAATAAAAAAAACAAGTGTAGCGAATATGATTTGTAAGTATTGATTAGTTAAAGTTGACAGTAATAAACCAACAGTTGAGAGCATAAACGAACCCATAAACTTTCAAAAAAATGGAGATTCTTATTTAAGAGGAATGATTTCAAGAGTTTCTTAGCAAAAGGATTCAAAATGGAACTCATATAGATTCGTCATGTCTGTCTGTCCGACCGTATGTCATAGCCATTTTTGAAACTGTAAGAACTAAGTATACCGCTGAAACTTGGTACCTACATAGATGTATTCTGTGAACCGCATTAGGATTTTCATACAAAAATATAAAAATAAGAATTAATTTTGGGGGCTCCTCATACTTAAAACTAAAACTTATTTTTTTACATCTGTGTGGGAAATCTGTGCATAAATTAATAATTAAAAATATCCCTGGACAAGTTACACAAATTGAATCTAACCCCAAAAGTAAGCAAATTATATTATGCTTGTATTAAGGGTGTTAGTCAACGATTCTAATACAAATAAATAGTTGAATAGATACCAGAATAAACTTAATAAACACCCAGACCCGAAAATACAGACAACGAAATGTTCACCACACAATGCCTGCAACCGTCGGAAACCGAAACCGAGCCTCGCGGTTGGTCGGTGTAGTAAGGCGTGTACGCTAGCCACTCGACCAATGAGGCGGTGAATATAGGTCTTCAAAATTTATGTTGTGGTCTTCAAATTCTTCTATATCAAACTTCCACCGAAAAATGGTTTGGAGGAAATTTAATAAGCCATTTTTTATTTAACAGGAACTGTAACAGCAACACTTAAAATATTCGTACCTCACAGTCAAGAAAGTAATTGGTTTATTCAATATAATATAAGCATGTTTTGTTTACCTAGATGATCATGTATTTTTTTTTGTGGTTTTTCACTAGCTTATCAGACAGATGTCATGTCCCTATCTCAGATAGGTACATATTGAATTATTCTTTTTGATAAAAAAACATTTTATAATTTTTTTAGGTTAATGTTGAATCATAAACAAAACTGATCAAAACAAAATAGTTTGGACCACCATAAGCTTTCATAGGTACAAAAAGAAATAAATATTTACTGATTCTTGGCCTATATGCACCAACATTTTCATGCCAATCGGCCAAGCCGTTTCGGAAGAGCTTATCGCCTTTAATATAAGCACAGTAAGACTGCAAAAACGGTTCCAACTATTTCGCAAAGCACCATGTTACGATTTCATTATTTTTTTCTAAAGATAGCTGATGATTCCGAAATGGTCGCACATAAGTTTTATCAACATCGTACTAGTAGTTTTAGGTATGAGTTCACATCATTGACGACTTAAGAGGTCGTGAACATAAACAAAATTTCATGCATATTGTGCTAATCATCTCTTTGGTCTAGCGGTCCGGGCGGCGTCGGGAATTGACTTCTTGAGGTCCGGGGTTCAATCCCCGGGTTGGGCAATTAAAAAAACAAAATATGTGTTTTAAATTTTCTAAATAAAAATAACGTTGCCCGAATTTGGATATGTGTGCCCGGTTTCTCTGTTCAATTCCAAAAAATTTGCTGTGTGTCATATTTTTGCACATCTGTGTGATATGCTAAGTTGAACGCTGTTCTTTCGTCATCAAATTTGCTAAGTTTGAGTGGAGTTATGTTAGATTGGAAGCTAAAAGTAACATTTTGATACCGAACGGGACGGTGGCAGCTGCAGGTGCAAGTCAAAAATTAGATTTGATTTGGATTGGATTAATTAATATACAAAACTCTTCTAAACGTAACAAGAAAAAATTAAAAATAAAAACAATACGTAAACCTGTATAGAAGTTATAGCAAACAGACAAAGGTAACTAGGATTTTTTTTGCATTTTCATAAGATTCGGAGGCAGTTACTTATCTTATGCTGCCTAAGTATGAGCCTTATAGCTGGGATATTAAATAACATAAATGGATTTCTTTACTCCAGGTAGGAACATAACAATGCAGAGTATTGTACCTACGCGCGAAACTGATTGACGGCGCTCTAAAATCTGAACCATTGACTGAATG
Source organism: Calephelis nemesis (assembly GCA_002245505.1). Classification (NCBI taxonomy): domain Eukaryota; kingdom Metazoa; phylum Arthropoda; class Insecta; order Lepidoptera; family Riodinidae; genus Calephelis; species Calephelis nemesis. The sequence continues at coordinate 320,172 of NJDD01004289.1, forward strand.
CTGTGGTATAATATGGATAACTAGCTGCGAGCCGCGGTTTCACACGCGTAAGTCCCAATCCCACGGGAACTCCGGGATAAAAAGTAGCCTTTATGTTATTCTGGGTCTTCAGCTACCTACATACCAAATTTCATCGTAATCGGCTTTGTAGTTTTTGCGTGAAAGAGTAACAAACATCCATACATCCATACATACAAACTTTCGCATTTATAATATTAATAGGATTACATTACATTTTAAAATCGTTTATAATTCAAATTGTAATAAGTAAGAATAAAACTATTTGTTGTATGAACATTAAAACATTGTGTACGTAAGTAAATAATAACTTTTACAGATATTAAAATATTTGCACACCACAATGTGGTAGAATATGTTGGAAAGCTTAAATAATTTTGTAACAACTTCGACACGCTTACAACGTGACACGTAAGAAAGAAAAGAAAGAATATATATTTGTTTGCGGAATATGCGTGTTTAGGACTCTTAAACTACTTGACCGTTTTCGATCAAATTTGCACACCGTATGCAGGTTGATCCAACTGCAAAGATAGGATAGCTTACATTTCAATTTATAATTTTAAAAAAATGTGAAGCTGGAACATGCAGCTAGTGTTATTTTTTATAATAATATATATAAAACTCATCCGTCGGCCTGAGTGTGGTCTATAGTTTAATTAGCGTTTTTTTAAATATTTTAAGCGTTACATAAAGTTTTGGGTAAATGAGTCCGCAATAACAATTATTCTTTACCGGCGCCGGATGTAGAGACAGCTATATTACAATCATGAACTAAGTTTAATCTATTAGAAAAGTACATACCTAATATACACATACGTAATGAGCAGTGAGTCTGTGTGTGTGTATGTGTGTATGATGTACGGCGCACGTGGGTGTTTGATATATTAATATTGGTTAGCTTTTAAGGTTATCGCTGTGTGGAAGGTGATCTGGCCCGATAGTCCGACACCGCGCCACCCGCTCGCACACCCACACGGGAAACTGGCTCGATACATTTGTGCTCGCGCAGCGATGAGAATTCGACAATAAGAACATTCACAAATTATATGAATCCGTTCTTCTTGTCACTTTTTAATAACTAAGCGCACTAAAACTGCAAAAACCGTATCTAACTATTTCATTGGGTTGTATTTTATTCAAAAGATGCAAATGGTTCGGAAATGGTCCCACGTAAATTGTATCCCAACAAAAACATAAGTGTAAAAAAGGAGAGCCAAGTTCAATACAAAAATTATGCTTGGCTGTGAACTCCACCGCAAAAGGAATGGAAATCTTAATGGGTGCCAAGTTCTATGCAAAATACAAATACTTATTTATAGAAACAAAAAAACATTATGATCAAGTATGAATATCTATTTCTTTGCTTTATTCGATAACTATAACATATATAACAAATGCTGTTATTTCAAAATAAGAGATCTAATACTAGGTCAGATTTAACTTGGCCAGTTTTTATTACATCAGTTATTTCACAACAATATTCAAAATAATATGTATTATAAAAACTGATAAAAACTGTCATTACTTGGGATATCATTACTTTTTGTAAAGAAAACTAGACAGGTTTTTTTTTATGATATTGGAAGGCAAACAAGCAGATGATCCAGAGGCCGGGATGTTAGGCCTCGAGTTAAAATAAGTTTACCGGCTACCTTACCCACCGAACCAGAACACGTCAACAGCAAGCATTGGTCGACCGTTATTGTCGCAGGAATAGGTAAGGAGGCGGTACTAATCCGGGTGAGTGTCACGATGTTAGTGTCGGTAAGTCTATGCTCGACTTTTACGAGTTTCCTGACAAGAAGGCAGATGGTCTATTCTGCAAAGGAGCCCGGACCAGCACGGGGAAAATCTTTATAAAATTTAACACAGAAACCGGCCCTACGTACCTACGTTAACTGAGAAGGAGGATACGATGATTTTGTTGCATGTAAAAGTCCGGTTCGTTAAAGTCCAAAAACTGCAAAAAAACATTTAATTGCAAATCAGCTACAACAAACAAAGCTATTTCACTTGAAATATCGATAACTTCAATTTTATGTAAGTACTGATGTTTCATTTAGAAAAAAAAAACATTTTTCAATTGATTTCAACGTACTCAACCTTTGAAATGCTTCAAAACGTTTAAAAACTTTAATTTCAGTATTAGAAAAGTATCATAATTAGAATAGAAGCACTAACAACAGCCGAAACATGGTCTATCAACTCTGAATTTTCTAAACCAACTGAAAATACGTCTTCAATGTCTTGCAACCTGTTTGCACAGTACCAATATATTAAAAACCACTGGAATTTGTTAAATATTTAAAAAAAGAACTGTTGCCGGTAAAAGCTTCAGATTTGTGTCCACGTTCAGAAAAGCAATAGAAAACTGTTTAGTGTTTTAGAGAAGTTGCTGACTTCTTGTTTACCTACTGCATTATACTGTTATTTGTTATAATTCTTGTTCTTGTAAAAACTACATCTAGGAGAGGCTGCGAAACTTGGCTATTGTTTCTATTGACAATGCTATGGCTCAATCTTTAAACTTTGATGACACATTACTACTAGTATTTTCCCGAAAGAGAAAGCTCCAAAAAATTTTTAATAGTTGTTTAAATTAAAATAATGTTATTTTAATTTAAATATCTCATACATACGCCTTTGAAAACTAAATGTATTTAAATTTTACTAAAATGTCGATTTTCATTTGAGATTTCATACATTTTTCACGGGCTTCTGACGCTATAATTAAATGAGTGCAACATCCATTGCCAACAGATACTAATAAACAACAAATTTGCTATGAAAATTCAATGTAATTGTAAACCAACTAAACAAAACTTTTTGTATAATTGTGTAAAAGATAACAAAATTGTCGCTGACGAAGCTTTCTATTTTTCATAAGGTGCCGACAGAGCTTTCTTGCGTTACGGTTCAGGGTTACGGTCCCAACTACAACTTTTAGAAGTTGAATCAGAAATTCTTTTGTCTGTGTCAGAAATCGTAGGAAAATATCTCCTGTGTATGTACTCCATTACCAAGCCCCCGTACACTGCACGCCGCTCGTTAGCTTTTATTTGGACGTCGGACTCCCGTTCCACAGATTTTACACTGCAGGCCCCAAAATTATATAAATTCATCTCATGAGTGTGATGTAAAATTTAGGTAGGTCGCAAGTTAGGATAAGTAGTTAAAGGAATATAAAAGCAGTGTTTATCATTTGCTTAGATATACCAAATTGATTAAAAACAGCTTTTTTATTCTTTTTTTAAATAAATAAGCTTCATTTTTCATATAGGCAAAATCTAAAATAAAATGTAGATTCATTGCTGTTTTTGTATTGCTTATATATTTCCGGAGAGTATAGGATGCGCAATGGATAATAATAATAATGGATAAGCCGCAATATACCTACCATTACATTCTCACATATTAGTAATGTGTATAAACAGACATTGCTCTATTTGTTCCATCTTGAAAATAAGCTTTATGTGTAGACGAGCAATGTTCGATGTACAGGTAATATGCGTCCTAGCCGTCACGTGGTCTTACTTTAGCGAGTTTTTGTCAAGCCAAACGCAAGTTAAAATCATATTTGTGCATAAATGATAGTACTTTCATACTGATAATTAAAACAATTCGTGCAAAATTATTCCCTTACCATTCAAACATATTAAAATTGCACAACGTTAATATTCAAATTTTTACTTCTGCCGGCACTCCCGGAGTGCAACCCGTCTTTTTTTATTATATAAATGTCCTAACAATAAATGATAACACAAAGAAGTAACGAAATTGGTCCATCAGTTTCAGCGTGATGAGTCACGTGAAACTGGCATTCATTTTTAAATACATATTAAAGACATGATATATCGGGCACAATATATTTTCAAGAATATGTCAACTGTATCTAGATATTTGTATTTGGAAATTTTTCTACTTTGTTATTTATAACATCATTATCATCATCATCATCAACCTGAGGACGTCCACTGCTGGACATAGGCCTCGGTTTGTCGGTTTGTTTTTTCGGTTCTACGAGCAATGTGGCCTGCCCATTGCTATTTCAGCTTGCTAACTCTCTGAACTATGTCGGTTACCCTCGTTCTCTTGCGGATCACCGAATTACGGATCATATTTCGCAGAGAAACACCGAGCATAGCTCTCTCCATAGCACGCTGAGCGACTCTGAGCTTATTTAAGAGGCCCACATTTAACGGCCAAGTCTCAGTTCCATATGTCATCACTGGTAACACACACTGGTCGAAGACTTTCGACTTTGTCGACGTTATTTGTTAGCTACATTTTAATTGTGATACCGATAGCTGAACAAGCACATTTTTTACATATTAGATAATAAACATTCGCTACAATTGGCGTGGAATTAAGGACATTTGAAAACTTTGTACTAAAATGAGTATTGATTGTTATGCTTATAGCTGGATTTATCCAGCTACGTGAATCCGATATTATTTTTAATGAGTTATCAATTTTCACTAGTAAAATTATACAATACCTACCACTACTTCTACTTTATTTATTAATAGCTAGTATTAAATCTCAGGATGTGTACCTATTAATATGTCCCGCGGTGTAGTCAACAATCTTTCTCAGTGAGTTATCAATGTTCAATACATGTGCACAGTTTAATGTTCCCATTCTGTTTTATTCAATTAATTGCCGACGCCCGATGATGTGAGCCGACCGACTCGCACCGCCGACTTGTCGGATACCAGCAACCACTGACACCGTCATCATTCTTAGAAATTACTGCCTATAGGTACATAAACTGTCCAAAACGTAATATGAATACGGCTCAGTGTCTCCGACAACATAGTTACGATTACTGGGAAGTGATTCATCTTTAGATTTAACATCATTTCTTATTTTTTTTATCATCAAGCTTTATTGTCAGAAAGTCATCCATCCATGTCTCTACCGTCAGGTAAAGGTATATGTGGTAAAGGGCGTAATTTCTCTGAGGCTCCAGTCTTGAGCTAATTTAGTAAGTTTTACTGGGTTCCCTCTAACTCGTACTCTTAAACCAAAACACAGAAAACTCTGATCATTGCCCAAAGTCGAAGAAGGAGTAGGTGAGGTGGCCATAGTGATTACTGATCAAAATGTAAATACGTCGCAAACGTCCAACAAGTTGGTAGATCGGGGTCACCGCGTTTAGTAGTTTTTTTTACACTTACATGAAGTATAGTAACGGTTGGACTGACTTAAATCGCAGAATTGTTTGTTTTAAAAGTTAACTTTCGACTTATCCGCCAGAGAGAATTTAAAATTTTAAACAGTAAAATCACTTTTTAATAGGATTATTCGAGAACAACTCATAATTTGAATATTAAAGAAAAAAAATGTTAAGTCGTAATAAAGCTTTTGAAAAAAAATTGTGTGTGTACTTATGTACACGCGTTAGAAGTTATACTTCTACGGCGTAATAAGATAAAAACTTTTTAAAAATTTTATCTTTTGCCTTATTTTACATTTGTAGACAAAATGACACTAACCTTAGAAAAAAGGTATTTAATACATTATTATTACAGTGCATTTTTAGTTAAATAAAGTTTATTTAATATTTAATAAAAATATCACAAAAAACTAAAATGTTATCTATAGCTAACTTCATCATGTCGGTTTTTCGTGACGGCGTAACGCGACAAAAGAAGTATAACTTCAAAAATATAAAAAACAAATATTCTAAGGTGGCTAAAGCCTATAGACCCACCATAGACAAAGTTATCGATTATATCTGTTTACTGGTAAAATGTAATAAATGAACATTTTGTTGAACGGAGACATTACGATTTGAAATTTCAAATTAATTTTTGACAATAATTTTATTAGATTACTGTAAAATTTACAATACAGAATGAAAGATAAACTATTCAAGTTTATCTGTAGGGGAGAACCGGGTAATGGGAGTCAGCGGGCAATGGTGATCACTACCATATCTAAAAAACGAAAACCCATCGAAACACATACAGTGGCGAAAATAGCCAATCGTATCATACTCGTCAGGTTCACGAGAGAAGTACCTACGCGACACGTTTTTCCGCGTTTTTGATATAATTTTACGTGTGCACAAATTAAACAATAAGTAACTGTTTCGAAGCAATTTTGTGATTGTTTTATTAACTACATTTTATATAAAGTACGTAACAATGATATCATTAAAAAAACCGGCCAAGTGCGAGTCGGACTCGCGCACCGAGGGTTCCGTACAAACCTGCAAGGTTTACAAAGTTCGTTCATTACGACAATCGAGTCATAACTATGGTAATCTTATTGCAAAATGAAATTCATAACATTACAATGGGGAAAGATGGAGGAGCATAAATTTAAGACAAAGATCTCTTTATCGTTTAAGTAATCCTTTATTTTATATTAACACATATCATTTGCGTTTTTGCGTTGACTTAGAATTTTTTTTTTCACGGGTTAAAGGCAATTAAATCTAAGTATTTGATATGAATTTCAACTTGATAGCTCTACGCGTTCATGAGGAAAAAAGTAATAAGTTTATATTTATTAAAAATATATATATTTTGTAATGTAACTAAAAATTTAAGGTTTTCGGAACTTTTCCTTTATGTGTGCTATAAAACATTGCTTCATGCCAAATTTCAAGATTCTAGGTCGACTGGAAGTACCCTTTAGGTTTTGATTCCCTTGCGAGTACTTAGGAGTTTCAAAATATGCAGCTTAAATTGCTGTTTCTTTTGATTGCGTTGACATAGAAGTTTGATTTTGTTACAGCTTAAAGGTATTATAGATCTGAGTATTTGGTATGAGTTTATGAGGAAATGGGTAGTAAGGTTAAAATTATTAAAAAAAAAAATATGTGATGTAATATAAAAATTTATGGTTTTCGTAATTTTTCCTTTATCTATGCTATAAGAAGTTGCTTCGTACCAAATTTCAAGATTCTGAGTTCACGGGAAGCACCCTGTAGGTTTTGATTCCCTTGCAAGTGTCGAAAATTTGCGGCATTAACGGCTGTATCTTTTGATTGCGTTGGCTTAGAAGTTTGATTTTTTCACAGCTTCAATGGACAGTAGACTTGAGTAATTAATATAAATTTCAGCTTCATACCTCCACGCGTTCCTGAAAAAAAGGGTCTTGACAGACGGACGGACAGACGGACAACAAAGTGATCCTATAAGGGTTCCGTTTTTTCCTTTTGAGGTACGGAACCCTAAAAATCAGTAAATATTTAACCTTATTACTTAATTTTTTTTTATTGAAAAACCTATTATCGGGCAATGGGAGTCAGTAAATCCCATTAAGAAATACAGCTAAGGCTGTAAAAGGACGAGCAACATTAGCAAGCTAGAAACGTCTTTCACAACAGAAATCTGTAAACAAGGCCTACACGACTCTTCCACTGAGATTGAAATTAGTCGGACTCATATATGTGATGACAACGAAGACGAGTCTAGCAACATTTGTTTGATCTGCTCCGAATTTGGCCGTAACAACGAAATGTGGTACCGACGCATACCCTGCGGACTGCGGGCCCACACAGACTGCATAGAATAGGATTCTCCTGAGGGCTGCATGTGCGACAGATGCTGAATATGAGAATTGGAACCTTGGCCCTCATTGTCCTACAGGCTGACTACAATTACTCGCATGTCAGGGCAATTGTGGTCAAGGCTGATATTTTTTAAAAACTTCAATTTTGCCAAAGTATGATTCTAAGTGAAAAAAATAAGTTGAGACTGAAAGACAATTAGTTAGAGTATGTAAACAAATTATTTTGATAAATATAGCACAACATTTTTTTTCGTTATTTTAACTATCGCTTAAGTGACTCCCATTTCCCCATTTTCCCCTATTGGTTTGAAAGAAATCTTACTTACAAAGATTTACCAACAAACTAATGTTTTATTGACTCAGGGCATGTACTTAACTGGTTTTGACTGTAATTGAAAAATACAAATTAAACCTGAATTTGAGCCATTTTTTACTAAACCTAGAAATGCAGGAATTGCATGATCTCATTTACAAATGAAAAACAATAAATGCAAATATCACATTTCACTGAAAAAAAATGTATCTACAATGGACCGACATAAAAAAACAATAAATGTATTTATTTTCTCTTTAATTTTATATTTTTTTACTGAAAAAAGTTAATAGATGCGCTTAAATAATTTTAGCTTATCCCAAACTTAGTTATAAAGTAGTTACTAGACCTACAAAGATAAAAAGTTAAAGTGATGTTACGTGTCTCACTTGTATCTGGTTTGATTGAATACAGCTTTAAGTAGATTTACTTCCATTCATCAGAACTGTAATTATCGTCGAAGGTCTGATTCCATTCCGATGTTTTCTGGGTTGATGATCTTGAACGCCTTGACATTTTTTCATAAAGTACCTATAGCTGAAAAACCATCTCGACTACTACTGAATACTCTCTCTCTATCTCATACTCTCTCGGCTACTGAATAAAAAAACGCATAAAAATCCGTCCCTATGCTGAAAAGCTATGATGCCACAGAAACACACATACACGCGTGGGCACGCACACACACGCATTTCGCGGGCACATACAGTAATAGTAAATAGTAAATGGACCATTTCATTATTATTAATTGGGGGGATGGGAGGTTAAAGGACTAGGTATTTAGTTTTTTTTGTCACTAAAAAATCTACTGAAATCATTTTTGTCGTAGTTCGCCTGGGTTTTGCGCTAGCTATAGTGTGTCAGATAATTTACTATATCATGGCAATGGATGAGGTCGTCACATACCAAGTATTAAAATAACACTAGGTAGGTACAACATTTTACTCGTGCAATGGATCGGTCGCTAATAAAATTGTAGAGATACTCCTAAACGAAATATGTATATATATATAAGTATATATATATCTCACGAGGCTCTACCAACAAATAGTCCGTATAATTTGGCAGATTGGTCGTAGTTTTTTGTGCCCTGGCGCCAACTTGCCTCGGACCTAACCTGGAAGCCATAACTCATTGACAAACAGCCGTCACCCGACCCACGACCCAGGGGTTCCATTTGACGCGCCATTTGACCCCAACCGTACGAACGTGTAAACAACAGATTTGCTGACTTTTATTAATTACATAAACATTGACCGCAACCGCTCTCTGGTGAGAGGATAGTGGCGAGGGCTGAGTGGGAATACATTCGATTATCATAACAGATCAATATTTTCGAAATAATTTTGTTTATAAGTAAAATAAATATTTTTTTATGTTTTTTGGTTTATTATACACTTTCTGAGTTTGTTGTCAACACAAAGAATACTAGATGGACGAAAATCCAACAAAATATTAAATGGGATGGACCAATCTGGAAACCATATCTATGCTCCTAATACATGGCCTCAATTCTTGTATTTTGTTGGTGTGGTATTCACTAATTCAAGAATTACATTATTTATCTCTGTCAATTGTAGCGTACGAGTAGTTACTGTCGACTGATGTAAAGGCAAAAGCCTGACATCTTTACATCCAGATGACCACGACGAGACGACGAGTAAGAAAATAAACAAAAAAGAGGAGAAACAGTTAATGTATATGTTTACCAATAGCTTACAATAGCAATTAAGATTTTTCTAAATCATAGACACAACAAAATAATAATAGACACACACACTAATTGATATTTTTAATAGGACGTTATTTGTAAAATTAGTTCGACCCAGAATCGAAACCGAGACCTCATATAGTACCTAATAGCTAACACCGAACCTTCAGGCCACGGATGCGCTGTAATTTTACTTCAAGTATTTGTAAATTAATTTCCGAGGAGCATATCAATGACAACAATTTTTTCACGTTTTTTTCACGGTAAGGGCGGGCACAGGGCGGTTGTGACAAAATGACAAAATTATTTATGGCGGTACCGGCGCCGGCTGGAGGACCCTCGCCGAAGGATGTGACCCGAGAGTTCCAACATGTTGATAACCTTACACTTGCTGCATGTTTTCACTTGTGACATTCGCACTCGCCCAATAGGTATATGCAAAACAACAAGTCGCGGAATGTTCTGCGAGTTGTACCGACCACTCGCAGGCCTGCAGCGGAATCCCAGGTCGTAACAATAGACGTCGTGCAGACACCAAGGACGTTAAGGGCGTGCCGCAAACCAAAGTTATGACCGCAAGATTCATGCAGAAAAAGTATGTTACTTTACTACATACTACTTCTCTTCTTTCAAACTAGAACACGATAATGGCAAGCAATGACGACATGGCTGCAGCAAGGAATAAGGCAGTGGTACCTGGGCGAGTCGCTAATTTCTATTTAGTTGTTCGAAAAACGTAATATTTAAGTGAGAGATGCGGGACAAGGGACCAGAAAAATATATACTTCCTGGTCTAAGGCAATAGCCAAAACTAGCCAGATTTATGTAGAATCAGATAGCAAGAGCTATGTTTGTGAGCACAGTTGTATTGAATCTTAATCTAGTTAACAAAGTGAACTGTACCTAATCTCTGCAAGTGAATTAAGTATTTATAATTATTCTGAGATTAATCGTCGAGGCCTAGTGGACGTACCTACTCTTGAAAGTGAACACGTTACCCAATCAGTTCACACTTGAAGAGGGGCCAAAGCTAAAGTAGATGACGAAAAGTAAATTACAACAGAATGACGTAATTAACTACAAAATTTACTTCCTCAACTGACACATTGACTGAAGCAGATTAGACAATTTTCATTTATTTTATTTTACCATTGGTCTTCTTTATATGAAAAGGATATGGGCCTAAAGCAAGCTGGGTGCCCAAAGGTGGCACTCTCTTTAATATTGCCATTTCAAAAAGATTCGCGCTCTGCTTGGGATGACACTTCACTCATATTAAAATGGGAAATTTCTGCCGATATAAGTACTATATTTGTATTACAAAAGGGCTACTAGGGCTAATTATAATTTTAATGTAAAGATTCCTTTCAAAAAAATCAAAGAAGTTAATATTTAACCTTGAGCTCTCATTACATTTATGGGTATGTAAAGTTAATTTAAAATCTAATAAAGATCGCCTCTGTTGTCTAGGGTCCAAGTAATGGACTTGACTTCATGGGGTCCGACTGTGAGACTTCATTATTCATGTGAACCATACAAGTGGTAGGTACTTGTGAGAGTCGACATTTTTATATACTACCACCGGATCGGAATCGCGGTCTCACGCTGAGAACATCCGGCGAAAGAAACTCAGCTGGCTTGTCTTTTTTTAATACGAATAGTTACAATATAAACTAGATTAAAAATACAAATTACAATCTGATTTTAACTTAAATGAAAGGTACAACAAATCCTATTACAAATTGCAGTGGGAGATTGAAACCTCTATCCCCAAGCATGTTCATCTTCCAAATACTCTGACACGTATTTCCTTTACATAATTTTGCTTTAATACATTTTATAAACTTATTTAAAGGTAGATCTCTAATATGAATGGGCAGCTTATTGTTGAAACATATACATTGAACCTGTACATTCTTATGTATATGTTTATACAATAAGCTGAAGTGTTGTTAGAAATCTACGTTTAAATAGGTAAGTTTAAAAAATGTATAAAAGCAACATCATGTAATATTGTAAGGTTTCAGTTGCCAACACTTAATATCTATAAAACTAATGAATAGGTAGGTAGGTACTGCATGTCCATTCGCATTTATAATCAAATACCTGATAGTTCAAATCACTGCCTCTAAAAAGATCTCGAAAAAAGTTTTTCAACTGGCTAAAACGTATTGCAGTGTAAATTACTTACTTGAAGAAAGGATTAATCGATACTGTATTGTATTTAATTATTTAATTAACAAATATAAGTATGGAATGTCTTAGTTGCCGGGGAGCTTGTTTGGCCGTTTCATCTCCTGACTGGCTAGGTTTGGAAACGGTGGTAGATAAGGTAAATAGGGTTTTACCCTCAAAAATTTTTTAAAGTTTTAATATTTTAAATTAACAAGTGATAGCCTTGTAATAAATATATTTTAACTAGTTTATGTAAAAATACAACAATCATCATAAAAACTATATAATTAGGTTGGTTACATACCTATAATTTGCACTACACAATGTTGTAGCATATTATGTTGGTACTAATTAGTGTTACCAGTGTTACGTAACAACTTGTGAACACACATATTCCGCAAATAAACTGTATTTCATTTGAATTTATTTAATTTCATAGTCAGTAGGTATTGCAAACAATTATTCTTCTTTTTTGTTTCGATGAAAATGTGGTCGTGTCACGCTTTCCTGGCAAAAGTTCGTTTTCTGACATGACACATAAGTACTCGACCCACTGACTGCTGCAATTGTCGTTTAGGATCCACCTAATACGACTGTATGCTTAGAGTATTTGACATTTTTTTAGTTTTTTAGTGTCGTAATTTGCTCTTTTTTTTATTTGTGACAAATGTGACATTGCTCCATTCAAAATCTTCAATTAAGATACATTATAAGTAAAAAAGAAGGTAATGAATCTGGATTGGTAGAATGCGGCGCACCACCTTATCTATTCCTGTCGTCGTAACGTCAATGCTCTACATTATCGCGTTCTGTTTAGAAGGGAAAGTAGCCGATGACGTCGAAATCATTCGAAAGCATCATTCGAAAGGGTCACGCCGGCGGTGATATACCTATTTCTAGCAGGTAGGTAGGTAACTTACTCAATGCTTTATAATTTAACTAATAAAAAAACCCAATGTTTTTTGCCCAATCGCCCAAATATGTGTTATTTTCCGAAGTTGCATGTGAGAACCTTAGAACAAGGTACAAGTACCTTCTGTACCTTGGGGTAACCTGTAAGTTGGGGCACGAAATAAATAGGTGTCTACCAATTGTAGCTTCATAAGAAGGTAGATAGGTACGTCGTTCGTGGTAAGTCGGGAGCGGGAAACGTGGCTGCTACCAATTTATTGAGTGCTCAAAGAAAGTGTAAAGATTTTTCACAGAAAAAAGAAATAACACTAGACTCTAATATGTATTAGACTACGTCCTATGCATTTTGTGCGCTTGAAAGGCAGATAGTAATGTATTTGTATGTGCCCAAGTATTTTGTTTACCTTCACAACAAAAATAGAAATAAATGATAAATTGGTTAAACTGAAAGGCTATTTGAGTACTTATATAGCCAAAAAATTATAAAATATTTTGTGCAGCCGAACAAAACCGCGTGCGACAGCTTGTGAGCCAATATAGTTAAGTCGGACAGAAACCACATGCCCACGGCGCGCCGGTAACCGATACCCGCAAACCCTCTGGTTTATTGTACCGAGATTTGTGGCCGACACTGTTCGGTGCCAGCCGCTATACCTACATGTAGGAGGTGGGTATGTTGTAGGGAAACTGACAGACCAACGTAAAATACCACCAACAAACTGAAATATTTTTATTGTAACATATGGCAGGTATATTCAAGGCGGTCGAGTCATTTCTTTCCTCTACTAGGTTTACGTCAGACCGCTGTTGTCGACTTATTATTATAAATGTCGAAGAGTTCGGTTCGGATGAGCCCGAGGAACTCTGCGACATAAATAGATATATTGTGATCACGCCTCTTATTCAATAAGCTTACATACATAAGTTCCGCAAGGCTAACAGTCTCTAGGAACTGTACAATGCGCTTAATGTCTTGAGGGTTCACTATGTGTCCACCCAGCAGTCTGCTTCGTGCTTGATGTTGGGCACTTACAGAGTATGCGTATTGCCATTTTCTCTGCTTCCAGGCAAGATCTACAGTCAGGTTCCTCTGAACCAGCTCTTTTTATGCACATTAATTTGTGTATATTTTGTGGAAAATCCCGCGACGTGTGATTTAGCATGCTCTTGGCCCTCAGTCTCCAGCTCAACAAGCTTTCTTGCCTGGTCCGAATCTCAAGCAAACTTCTAGAAGTGCTTCTGGCAATCTCACATACTGGTTCAAGTCCTGTAGGGAGTAGGTATATCTCCCCCGTCTAGCAATCTCATCTGCAGCTTCATTTCCTTTAATAACTGTGTGTCCGGGAACCCATCCAAGTGTTACACGACAAAGTAAATAGGTTGGGTGAATACAACAAAATTCACCCAAACTATTCAAGACTTGGGCGCACTCAAATGTGATCTTGGAATCGAACTCAACGGATTGCAGTGCCTTTAAAGCTGCCCGACTATCCGACAGTACAAACATGTACTCTGTTGTCGAGTACAGTCACATGTAAGTACTAACCTACTAAAATTGTCTGAATTTGCTGAAAACCAAATAAACTGCCTATTCCTTTAAGTGTATTAAAGCATGAATAACAAATTTGTTATTGAAAAAAAGTGCAGCTTGAAAGAGAAGTTTTAAAAAGTATTTTTGAAAACAGCGCCGTATATTAGTCAATAAAAGATCCATCAGCAGGCAGCGTTTTGACAATTTCTTTTTTGAAAAGTTGTACTCGTTATAATATTATATAATACTAGCTGACCCAGTAAACTTCGTATCGCTTGACATTAATGCTTCGACAGTAGCGCAGTCTGTCGGATCCGATGTGAAACATTCTAAAATCAACAACTACTTATTATTAAAAAAATAATTAAAAAAAACAGTAGCAGTCGTGGGACTGCCGATTGAAGTGAAAACGGAACTATTAAGTTGAGAGTAATTAAAACTATATGCAAAAATTATATGAAATTTTTTATGTTTTATTTATTAGTTACATATGATGGGTTAAACAAATCATGAACAAAATATAAATACAAAGTGGTTAAAAAAATAATTAAGATACAATTATCTTGTCAGTCAGAAATAGTCGATGTATTAGTGTATACGTGTACTTAGGCTACTGCGGGTGCGCTAGTCTGGCTCTCTATAGTTATAGATATACTATTATCATTAGCATGTCGGTGACGCGAACCGAGGATTTTACCCTCTACCAAAACGCTCAACGCGTCTAAAGAAGTTTTCACTTCAAAAAACATTTTCCAGTGGACCAAATTGTAAATCTAAACCATTCTCGAATTCCCTAGAACACATACAAAAAGTTTCATCGACATCGGTCCAGTCGTCTAGATGGAGTTCAGTGACATGTACACAGAAGAATTATATATATAAAGATATAATTATTAGGTAATTAAGAGATGTTCTTAGTCAGAAAACATTTTATTAAATGATGATTTCGTTAAATTTATACCTCAAAATCATGAATATTTTCTTATTTTTTATGATATTGGAAGGCAGACGATATGTTAAACAAGCCGACGGATTTCCTGATGCTAAGATATTCACGCCGCCTAGAGACACCAAAGATGGTAATGGTGCGTTGCCAACTTGAGGCCAGGATGTTAGACCTCGAGCAAAAGTTAGTTTACCGGCTAGATTACCCTCCGAACCGGAACACGTCAATAAAATTATAAATTGTAAATAAATGCTGAATGAGTTTAACTCATTTCGATTTTGAAATTTTTGACAAGTAAGCTTTTTAATTTAATTAATTCATTTCAGCTTATCGGTAAAAAATCTATCTGCTAATTATTTCCTTGCCGTTATTAAAATGACTTACAGCGTCATCTATTATATAATTTACTTGAGAAACTAAATCCAATAGCAGTGACATCTAGTAGCAAGTAGGGAAACTTACGTGAAGTAGATTTGTTAAAGCGCCCTCTACCAGAATAATATGTTTATGCTACTAGACAGTAGATGTCGTTTTAATTGATAAAATTTGTATTTACCACGGTAAGTTTTGCGACTTCAGCCTAATCTACGCGACCAAAGCGAAAGCACATTTCTATAAGAACAGTGATTCACTTTCGTACAGATACAAAAAAGTACGCGTGGAAGCAGGAAGTCGTTTACAAACACGCTTCTATGAACAAATTAGCAAAATATACGGGTAGTACGGGGGTTGAAGCAAGGGCTGTGCTTTATATACACAATAATAAAAAAATGTAATATTTTTTTTAATTAAATTAATGTTAAAGCATCAAGTTGAGATCCAATAAAAATACCTACATTTAATAAAGATTAAATAAACTAGGTATCTATTATTTTGGTGGCGGAGTCAAAACCTGTTTATTGGCTTATTGTTTTAACGCACTTTTCATCAATGTTGTTCCGACTATTCGCGTCCACTTAGTGGTGTTTCCAGGTTTTGTGGTAGAATATAAAAATGTTCTTAATCTAGTTTTGAATTAAATTGAAAAATTACTAATATTGTAAACCAGTCGTAGTATAGTCTATTTTAGGATGAAGCTAAGTTTTAGCCAAAATGTCTAGTGATTATTTTTTAATAATTAAAAAAATCGAAATAAGGCGATTTCGCCACCCATGGACCAGTTTGCGTCCTAGTTCCTTACTGGGTTGGCAGAGAATATCGAGTACCAAGTGTCACTAGCTTCTATCACATTCATTACTTCTTTCAAACAAAGAAGCTGGTTGTGGAGACTGTGACGGCAAGAGTTGGCCCTGGGTTAAATTGAACATGGAATATCAACTTAGGTTTCCCCGGGTAACTAAGTACGTCCATCCAATTTCGCAATATACTGGCAATCTTTAATCTGCCATTCTTACAACGTGTACCAAAAAACGAAACATGGCCTTACTCATTATAGTAACAAAATACTTATTTTTAATCTCACTCTTTCTCCGATCTTATTTTTACGATTGCCGTCAATTAAACTATTGCTGCAAAAAGCACTACCCGGATAAACAAATTCATTTATTTGCACCAGCGCTACTACGTCTACTAAAACTCTTGAATACGTTATGACTACATCTCTTTCATGTGCTATTTTGGTTTCATTTGCATTCAAATGTAGATACGCCTTTTTCTTTCCAATCCTCATTCATTAGTTCATTACTGTTTACAGCTCAGATGATTTCTAGCCCAAAATTACATCATCGATTGTTTATATAAGGCAGGTCACCACTAGGTCATTAATTTTTTTTTTCGCATCAACAATATCTTAATTTTAGAATAGGTACAGACATTTTAAAATCTTCAAAAGATTTTGTTAGATCTGCAGGTAGTCAATTTTCTCTTAGATATTTCACATTGAGCACGTCTATTTCACAAAAATAATTAGTTTAGGTACTTCAATTTTTTTCATTACTATTTTTGCCTATCGTGTTCCCTCTTTCGTTGTTGATATGCTCTTTATCTTTATTATTTTCTAATGAAAACATCGTCATCCGGGATAGAACATGTGCTCGGCGTAGGCAATAGGTTTGCCATTTATCGCATTGTGGAACTAAGGCTAATCGTACGTGTACTAGTTGCACTTTTGTCAACTTCTTTGGGGTGTACAAGCCTGAATATAAGTATATTATAGTATATTTGTCTTTATGTAGTTAAAATTTATCATACAGCTGCTTGTGTATAAGTGGAAGAAGGCAGAAACAGTTTAATGCGTTTGTTCCCTTCCAGAGCGGTGGTGGGTACTAGTCAAGATGGGATTATACAATGCACTCTACCGTCTACCACCTATCTATAACTGTCTGATTTAATTTTATAAATCAGTCACCTAAGATTAAGCATTTAAATAAAGAAGTGGACGCAAACTGGTATATAGTATAATCCATCCATCCAGTTTGCGTCCAGGTAAATTTCGACATCTATATCTTTTTCTATTACCATAATTATGTGGACGCAAATTGGCTATTTTATTAAGCATAATAATAGTGGTAAAAACAAAATGAAACCCCATCCTTATAACATATTTCTTCATATTAAAATAAAGGATCAAGTTAGAAATAGTAAGACGAGTTCGCGTCCACCATGTACGCAATCTGGCTAATTCGTAAACTTGGTATACCAGTTCGCGTCCACCTTATTTTAACCTTAAAAAATACAATAATTAATCAAAATCATAATTATTTTTATTATTTTATTCATTTTCAAGGTCTAGGAACTAATATAATCTATAATTGAAATTAAAAAATTGAAAAATTATGTATGAAACGCGCGCTGGTTCTGTATATTAATTTACTAAAATTGTAGCTATTTACACAAGTTTTTTGTATAGCTAAGATTCATTAATTTTTTTCAAACAGGAAAAAATATGCGAATAGTTCTTTTGTCTTGGTGTATGTGTTCCTAATGTATTGTATTCTAGGCAGACACAAATTTTCATTTTGCTAGTACACTTATTTTTAAGGGTTTTTTAAACGGTGTCCGCGAAATGGACGCGAATTTGGGCGTGGAAACGAACAGGCGATCATTTAAATTTAACAGCTACGTGTTCAAATTGCAAACATTAATTGAATAGTTTCAATATTGTCTCTCTGTCTCAGATAAAATTCTCGTGCCGGGGTGTTTGTTACTAATTCCTTCAAAACGGTTAAACTGACTTGTTATGTTATTTCAACTGCATATCGTGTAGATCAGAGAATCAGTAAACATTTATTTTTTATACCCTTACATGTTAAGGGTAGTTCTCGCTTTCTTTTTAATATTTTGTTATTTTTGAATTAAAACTTCTTTAACGATATGAGACAAATTTGAATTCTCATTTCTCCGTTGTTTTCATTGGCCTCTTGTTACCCTCCACAAACACTCACTGTATTGTATTGCAGAATTTAGTTCTGCGTTCTTCGTTCTTTTCGTTCGTTCGTTTCGTTCTTCCATTTCTATTTCGCGGCCCGGTCCTATATCTGTAAGTTAGCTTACAGCGAGGATGCAGCCAGAGGTGTGAATTACCTTCAAGATCCGAGGTGCTTGCATCTCGCGTAACGTGCGACACATTAGGTAGGCATGAATTTTGTTTTTGAAGTGAATCTTTTTTCTGTTAAGTACGCTCCACGAAAAATGCTACCATAAATATGTATTACTTCTGACACTACCTACTACATACATTCGTTTTTGTTTATAATTCGGTATTACAAAATACATACAACCCCAAATTCCCACCCGTCTACGACAATAACTTACTTTCACTTTGTTAATATTTTCATGTGGCACCTAAGAAGAAAAGTAAAATTTAATTTTACTCATGAGAACTCTATTAATTCTCAAACTCAGGCGCAACGAAGTTCGCCGGGAAAATTAGTGTTTTGTTCAAATTAAAATATATTTTCCCGTGTTGGTCCGTAGGGGTAGAATGTACACCATCTGCCTCTGTGTCGGGCGGCTCGTAAGACTAGCAACGGTGAAATAGGTCATTACCAACGTAACCACTGCGCACTGGTGGTAGAGTGCTGTGCAGCTACTTTCCCGGACTTAACCGCCTCACATATTCCTGCCAATATTTTGTCATATTGAAAGCGACAGTTTTAACTGTTATTTAACTGTTATTTGTAAAATATCAATAGATACGATTGAAAATCGCTTGAACATAAATATCTGCTACCTAGCAATCGCTAGGCTTCAAAACTAATGCTGAGGTTTTTAA
The DNA here is from genome assembly GCA_002245505.1 of Calephelis nemesis. Lineage (NCBI taxonomy): Eukaryota > Metazoa > Arthropoda > Insecta > Lepidoptera > Riodinidae > Calephelis > Calephelis nemesis. The sequence continues at coordinate 339,521 of NJDD01004289.1, forward strand.
TATAATTATAAGTATTTTTCAAAACTTACCTAATAGTTTGCGCGAAGAACTCAGAAACTTCCAAAATGGTAAAATGTGTGTCTGGCGCCCTCTAACTTCTTAAACAAGAGAACGATAAAACTTAAAAATATGTATGATGTACCTACCATGTAAACTTTTACCGAAATTTGGTTTGAACGAGGTCTGGTAAGTAGTTTTTTTATTAGGTATTGTAACACCAACACTGAAACAGTTCTACCTACCTACCTACTACACTGACAAGAAATGGCGCTGTGTAGTTTTGAATCGCACAACAGTTTATAAAACATTTTAAATCCAAGCAAATTGCAGAGTCGACGTAATCTGCAATTACCTACCGTGATATTGAAGTATGGAATTATTTAGGTAAAAGAAATTTTATATTATACTAGCTGACCCAGCAAACTTCGTATCGCTTGACATTAATGCATCGACAGTAGCGCAGTCTGTCGGATCCGATGTGAAACATTCTAAAATCAACAACGACTTATCATTAAAAAAATAATTAAAAAAAACATTTTCCAGGAGACCAAAT
>NJDD01004291.1:0-10450 GCA_002245505.1 Calephelis nemesis
TATAATACGAATTGCTACTTGAAGTCGCGTCGGTGAATGTTTTTATTAGATAACCATGGGCTATCCCGTGGATGTTATGCCAAGTTTGCAAGTCTACTGACTACCCTCTGACCCGAAATGTGACACTGCTAACTTTCTTTCTTTCTTGGTAACCTGGTGGAACCCATTGACCTCTAAGTATATGGATATGAAATGCTTACGAAAAAAGCTTGCCATTATAAGGCTGTCCAGAAAAATTAGAGTATCGATATCGATACATGATCTATTAGTGATTATTGATAGTTTTTTTTGGAATGTGGTCGCAGCAAAAATGAAAGAACATTACTGGTGCAAGAATTTAAGTTAAACGAAAACGGTGTAGGTTTAGTACAGGAAATTTTGTCAAATTCAAACACAGATTTGGCAAAAAAAAATTGTCAACTAGCCAACGACATTGGTTAGCTAGTTGAAAAAATTTAGGTATTGTATAATTATTATTAATAATTTAATTTTTTTACTATTTTTTTGTAATATGAGGGACAAAAGTGTGATCAGGTACGATGGGGTTAACATGTCTTTAAACAAAACCCCTCTAAAACATAAAAAAAAATATTTTCCTACCGAATGAAATAGCAACTATCAACTTATTTACTTACTTGGTGTTAATTAATTGGCTTTTAAATAGAGAAATGTAATGTAAAGAAACAAATAATATTTATTTACTTTTCACCAGCATATTTTATCACATGTTTATTATTTATATATGTTTACATTTATTACAAGATTCATTATCATTACAAAACTTTAAATTTTGTAATATTTTTTACTATTTTTACTTTAAAGTGACCATTCAAAAGAATTCCTATTACGATAGACTGTCAATGATATTTTCAATGGCAATGGTATCCGTTTATACCTTGTCCAAATATTTTTTTCTGGGAACGTAAAATAAAATAACGATAATTGTAATAGTACATCACTATAAAACTGAACACAAAAATAGCGTTCTTGGTAAGGATGAGGACTGCCATGACGTCACATTAAATCGACGCCAAAATAGGCTTAGACAAAAATGTCCTTACCTCTTTCGGCGTACATAATATCAACGTTTGCTAAAAGGAGACAAAGAGATGTTGTTAAAGTTATATGTCGATTCCAACACGAACGGTATATATGCAACTAAATTTGCTATAGAACATTGTTGCACTTCTTCATATATTCCTTTTTCTATGGTGGAACCATACCTCGACAAACTGTTGCACAGTATTCTACTACCATTGTTCATTTTTTAGTCAGAGATGCAGACTGTCCTTTTTGTTCAGGAGACCTGCGCTACAATAGAAAATATTAGCTATGTTTAATTAAGCTATTGCGAGCACTAACTGTTGATGTGTTTGTAAGCATATTTATTTTAAATTTGTCCATTTTTTATTGTAATTATCCATGAATTGATTTTTCAGATTTCATGACCTCTAGAAGTCAGAAATGGCCTATTTTAAAAAATTATCTACACTCAACAAGGCTGCAGTAATATTATATTTGATAGACACTTTTACATATTGGTATAAAGTTTGTGTCATCAGGTACAATAAATAATTATAAACAAATGCAATTTACAATTCTATACTAATTACAATGTTATACACTTAAGTAGGTACTAAAAACGCTATGAAGCGATTTTTCCCAACGTTAGGGTGAAGCAGATAATAATTAATGTTACTAGAATGTGGCAAAACAAATCTTTTGCAATATATAAAACCAGTGTTTAATGGTTATAACGAATCAATAGTAAAATGGCGTGATAACTGGCTTTTGTTTTGTGCTGTAATATTGCACAATTAAAATGGTACATCGTGGTAAAAACACATTCAGGTAGGTATCACAAAAAAACAATACCACTCTAATAGTACGTTAATACCAAACCACTTAGTTTGATTGGCCAAATGTTATTTATGTATTTTTTGTTATACCTCACATAGAACCAATATCAAAAGATAATTATAAAAACAATAGTACAAGGATCACATGTTCTCATAGGTAATCATTAAATTAGATATTTAAATAAATAAACATCCATCCGATCCACGACCGATCACCGGATCATGCAGCAAAAAAAATGAAAAATGTGTATGTTTCTATTTTCTGATAAAATTCAAGTTGCCCGGGATTGAATATGTGTCCGGTTGGCCATAGACTTGCCACCTATCACATTGTGGGACAGTACATTCGGCTAGTCATAAGTGCCCCAATTGTGCCTCTGCCTACCTCATCGGGGATATGAACGTGAAGCTACTTCTGTTACATAATGAAAACAGTTACAACTACAAACACGAATAACAAACATTTTAAAAATTAAGATATATATACATTTATTTAAATTAATTATTAATAATATGATAGTAGATAAATTATTTTATCTGAAGAATAAATCGCGTTCGAATTGTTTGAATTCTAAAATATTCTAAATTACATAATGATTGTAGCTAGAATAATAATTATGAAAAGTATACACGCATTATAAACTTTTATCTCATCTTCACACTCTGATTATATTCTTAGAAATAAAAATATGACATAGTTTTATTAGACTATCTGTTACTACCTGCTCTCGTAACATACTCGATTATAATTTATATTGGCATGCCTATTATAGAGTAAAGATAGTAGAGTATAGTATTTTTATGTACATAGAGGCAAAAAAAGGTAGCAGGCGGTTCACCTGATGGGAAGTGATCTCCACCACCCACTTATCGCAGTAACACCACTTATCTTAACTATTATCATCAGGGATAGTCAGGGGTGTAGTATTGACATAGTTTAATATTAACTGTATGGTACCTGTAAACTTAAATCTCTGTAGGCCCAAAGGTTGGTTGGTGGTGAATGCCAATAGGCATTATGTTCGCCTTTTGTACAAACTGACATGTTTATAATAAAGTTAAAATAAATAAATACTCGATCCTACCACGAAATAACCAATGTAAGTCGTAGTTTTCGCGAAGGAGGCGCATGCTTGCTTAATCATATTGAAGAAATCCGGATGTGCAAAACGTAATCGTTTTACTTTAATTGAAGATATCATTTCTCCAATATATAGGTAAGTATATAATAAATCCTATTATTTCCCGTTTTTGTACATATCAATGATTATATTAGGTACTTACGGCACGCAACGCAATACGACAAATTGAGATTTTTTTATGAAACATGATAGGTTCATATACAAGATCTTTCATCCAAACAAAATTGAACTACAGTTTTTCGGTGATGTAAATAACAGACAAGCGTTTTAACAAAATAATTCTCCTAACTTTTGTTAATACCTTTAAGGGGCAAAGGTTCTACGAATCTTAGCACAAAAAATTCTGCTCACGTTTTCTACGGTTTCGTTGGGAGACTAAAAGTTGGCCTATTTATCAAAAGGCTGTTTTGATGGAGAAATTAATTTTTATTTAATTTCTTAGAAAAACTAAAGTTCCCAATGTACTGAAAAATTTACGAGAAATAGAGGCTTTTTTAAAACTGAAATGGACAACTTTGTTTGATAATAAATACTACATTACTAGAGTGCGGTGCTGTAGTCTGTCCGGATAGAGATCTACCTCGTTATGTTCTCCAGCTAATGTAATGACAATCTTTGACAATATCATGTTCCTATCCGCAAGGTTAATGGTGGACCTGCAAAAAGGCCTGACACCACGGTCATATAACAGCGACATACCACTAACATCTATAGTGTCCATAGGTCGTGGTCATCTCTTGAGGATCAATAAGAAAAGTGAAATTGTCATATCTCATATTGAAGACGGTTTTGTGACCACTTAGTGTGTTTTGCTACAAAACTTTAGCTTCAGATTTAAAAAAAGAGGGGTTGCACTCCGCGAGTGCCGGTAGAATTGAAAACTTGAATATTAATTAATTATAACTTGAATAACGTTGTGCATTTTTGATATATTGGAAAGGTTATGAAATAATTTTGCACGAATTGCTTTAATTATCAGTATGAAAGTACTATCATTTATATTGTAGAATATGATATTCATTTATTGCGCTATCGTACACAAACATGACAACACGAACATTCGCACACGCCCTTCGCCGTCTTACGAATTATCGATCACATCACCTGTCTTGACGCGAGTTTAGAAGTTTTTACCCATTCCAAAAAAAATGCGCAACGCCGCTAAATAATTTTTTACTTCAAAAGTTGCTGAGTTATGTAAGGGCGTCGATGTTTGTTGACCTTGATGCATAATATCTTAAAAAGAATTCAAAAGTCTCGCGGCATTTGAACGGCCTTGCACGGTTATCTTTTGTAAACTATTTGACATTCATGGTATTGTTCGAACAAGCCCCTATATTACGTCTGCTTTAAGGATATAGATTGTCCATAATTCCATTATTTTAGTTACCTTTTTGTGGTACTCTAGATTGTGTCCCGGCTTGGTCCACATCAATTCAATTAAGTATAAGGAGCCAGCTCTCCCAAAATTAATCTACTTTACTTATGTCTGTACTCATCCTGTCGATACTCGCTATTATCTTGTTTGGTGCTGGAGGATAGGAGAACTGATAGACTTACATTCGTGATCTAAGATAATGACACACTTGCCGCCTTTATGGTGTCTATACTTATAGGCGGCGGTTGTCTCTTACCATCTTCGCTATCTTTTCATGTCAACTCAAAAGTGAGATTTTTAATGTACTTACAGATCTTTTTCAGTTTTATTACGTGTAGGTTCATACTTCAATAAAAATGTAGTTTCTTACAAAAAGAGCTTAATATGAGAGCCGCCACTATGTTATAACATAAAAAACCGATAGATTAGAACATTATGTGCTTACCTTCAAAGTTAACTTGGTACCACAAACCGCGCACTTGAAGCAGCCACTGTGAAAGAAGGTGAAGTCCTTCAGTGGACCAACTCGGTCCACTTGGTAGACGATCTCGTTGCACCGAAAGCAGGTGCTTTCGTAAAAGTTCGGCCGATACATGGCTATTTAGTTAGTCACGGCATATTAATATAAACACTTCACTACACTTCACTTTTTCACTTTCAGTTGATTCACTTTACTGACACATAATGTTTAGATCTGTAAAAACATGTCATTTGAGATTCGTTTGTTTTAAGGCGTGTTTAGACTACGACATAAATGTGACATAAATATCAGAAATTACTGTTTTTTTCTTTAATTTCTACATTCATTACTACTACTACATGCTATATATAAATACCTACTCACATTTATAATTTTTTTACACGGGCGTAAGCTTCTGCCATTTGTTTAAATAAATTGCATCAACTTAAGACCAGATTTGATAAAATTGATTTTAAATTATTCAAAATAGTCATATGTCGTCATAGTTAGTCATGTCAAAGTTTTAAGTAAAACTGTGGCATCACTACCTACGAGTAATCTCGTTGAGTGAGATTTGGCGGCAACGAGAAAATACACTATAACATACGTGTGTTTCCGTACTCCCGCTCCGGCTTCGCACCGTTATGAAATACACATATTAATCTTTCTCTTTAACCACTTTATCTATTAAAAAAACCGCATCAAAATCCGTTGGGTAGTTTTAAAGATTTCAACATACAAAGTGACATAGGGACAGAGGAAGCGACTTTATTTTATACTATGTAGTGACTAGAGATCCTCAAGCTCCTTATTGTACCAATTTATAAATTGAATTGAAAAAAACGCGTCCATATTTTTTCGATCCCGATAAAATTCTTGTCAGTTTAAATTCAAACGGATTGTATTGTTTGCATTTTGAATTAAACAATGGTAATATGTAAAGATTTAATTACAAATATGAAGTCAGAAAGTAACATAAAAATAATGCCGCTACGGAATTTAAGTCTTCTGTTCAATCATCTACAAACACTCATTAAATAAATAAATAAATATCCCTGGAAAAAATACACAAATTGAATCTAACCCCAAAGTAAGCAAATTATATGCTTGTGTTATGGGTGTAAGTAAACGATACTTATACATATAATTACTTCAATAAATACCAGAATAAATTTAATAAACACCCAGAGCCGTAAATACAGACATCTAAATGTTCATCACACAAATGCCTGCCCCGTCGTGAATCGAACCGAATCGTTTGTCGGTGTAGTTAGGCGTGTACGCTAGCCACTCGACCAACGAGGCGGTCATTTTAATTATATTCAGCCGAATGTTGCTGACCACGCGAAGGTATTATTGATTTAGGCCACCCTCACAAAACCCCGGGCTAAAGGAGTGTAGGGAAATTGTGTTTTAAATATAACTCAATTTTAGCTTACTCACTACGCTAAGAACATTAAACCAAATTTGATGCAATTTTACTAAGTGGTTGAGTTTTGCTATGACTTGCCAGAATTTCTATTACCGCCTTTTAAAATGTGACAAGACAGCGAAAAAACAAGCTGCTCTCTTGATGGTAAGACCTAAAGACGCCACAGATGTTATAGATGTGTTATTGTCCTATGTTCGGGGCATCAGGCTTAATGTACTAGCGCTGGTACTGCTGGTGGCTGCCCTACTCTTATGACCGGAACACGACAATGTTGTTATAGTGGAATAAAAGTCTAAATTATTGCACAGCACTGTACCACCAGTGGTAAGTGGTACTGTTGTTAAAGACCTATTTAACATTAGTTCGCCTCCTACGAGCTGCCATGTCCCCGGCGTAAGGATTCTTACTTGATGTATTCGATCTTGAGGATAAAGTTATTTAAACACTTACTTGCACAAAAGGTATCTCAACTTCAGGGAATCAAAAATAAAGTTGCTATATCACTACATACTTTATAACAAAGCCGCTTTCCGCTGTCTGTACTTATGTATGCTTAGATCTGTAAAACTACGCAACGGGTTTCGTGTTTTGTTTTTTTTTCAATAGATAGAGAGATTCAAGAGGAAGTTTTATATGTATTATCACATTGACAAAGCCGACATATAGTACAGCTAAGAACCATATGAATTATGTCAGCTTTCAAAGGAAAAAATCCGCATCGAAATCGGTCTATGCGATCAAACGTTATGATGCCACAGACAGACACACAGACATATTTGTTTGTTTCATAACCCCTCTCGCACTCCATCTGGGGTTAAAGAAACAAAAATATTATCTACCAAAACGACCTACTAACATCGTAGGTATATATAAAACTGTAGTTAAATTCAGAAAGCATGTCTCAGAAGTCGGTCAAAAAATGTACATAATAAACTGATAAAAAACATTACCCAGTTTTTATCTTTGCTTAATAATGAAAGAAGTTTAAAGAATAACAAAGATAAATATTGCATAATAACTTTTTTGTTGCAATTTACTCAAACATTGATGTAACCATTATCAAATTGTACTGATAATTTGTTTCTTAGTTACACGTGTTACATGACAAACTATTACATAAATAGTGGTTTTCAATATACAGTATTGGACCGGATCTCCTCTATAGTACATAGCCTAGCTTTTTTATTTTTACTTTTTGTTATACAATCCCACTAGTATAGTACTTTGTAGCAACTTGGGTAAGGATCCACCGTCTTACTTATTACTGCCGCCTTAATGGCACTGTCATGTTCCGGCCCAGAGGGCAGGGTAGACGATAGACGAGCACATTAGCCTAACACCAGTCAAAGTACAACGAAGCGTTTATAACATCTACAGCATATATAGGCCACAGATGTCTCGTAACATCAGGAGGAGTTTGTTCGCCGTTTTATCCAATAAAAATTAATATTTGTTTTCTTTAAGGCTTGAAAGATTGAATCTAGTATTGTTGTTTAACGAATTCTCAGGTTTGAGTTTGAATTTTAAATAAAATGTAATTTATTTATTGAACATATTGGGAAACTAGCTGTCCGGCGAACTTCGTTCCACCAGTTTGTATAGGAAAACTTAAAATGTGTTTTTTTTTCTAGTTTCGTCGCAGCTCTCCCTTTAAACCTTCCCCAGACTTCCACTAATAATTCAAAACAAAAATTAGCCGAATCGGTCTAGCTGTTCTCGAGTTTTAGAGAGACTAACGAACACCAATTGATTTTTAAATATAAGAGAAGATAATGCGGGCGCATGGATGTAAAAGGGAAATATCTTTGCTATGTAAGATTTTTTTTTGCGAAGAAATCAAAGTCAACTAAGAAGCTTTTGAAGTTGTAAAGCTAAAGGGCGCGAAAACTGCCATGCGTGGAATTAGCCAACGAAATAAATTTATGCTCATAGGCCTTCCGAAGGTCGGCCAGTGAGTCGATGTTTAATATAACATTCGTACAATGCAGAAATTTACTTTGATGGGGTACAGCAAGGTGTAAATCACCATTTACATTATCATCAGCCTGTCGACCCCGACAAAACCGCGAGTGTGTCTATTCAAGTTATGGGCATACCCATGGTATCAACAATAGTGGACCCGGATTTGCGGGAAATTATTTAATAATTTTATTTGTTTCTTCAAAGTATTGCGTGGTCTCTAGACGCTAATCAAAAGAAGTTATCCACCAAAAATCACTTTCATTCAAAACTAGTTAGCCAGAAAAGCACATGACAAACCAAACTCCCAGACAACCAATAGTCAAGACCCCATATTATTCAGTTAATTTATAGAATTACAGTAAGTGTTATTAACGAAAATGGGATAAAATGTAAAGATGAATTATTACCACGTGCCTACCATATTGTTGAAATAATATATCCGCTGTAATTGTCGAACATACAACAGGTTCATACTTTGTATCGCCGATGTTCATGAGGAAATTATTACTTACTGCATACCGTTGTTTAGATTTCAGTTTCAAGTCACAAACTGTAGCGTAAATATTTTATATGAATGCACTGTTTAAATTAAAATAGAAAGCGTTAAAGTGTTGGTGATAATTACGGGCTGATGTAGCGCAAAAGAAAAACAAATGGAGAGACGGAAACAGGAACGAACAGAAAGGAGGAACTGTTCAAAAACTTTCCATTCAGAAAAAGCAACTGAAATATTAGGCTGCTCCACGAGATTAGTAACGACAGTAGCAAAAAAGGAATGAAAGCAATGACTTACATACACGCACATTTTTTCAGGAAGGAAGTAAGAAATGTACTGTTTATGTATCTTCAACCCCATATCCCGGAAGGGGTAAGCAGGAACACAACCAGGGTATCCGAAGACACTAAGTCCCACGATATGACATATGGTCAGCCTATCACCAACCGGGCACATATCCCGGACAACGTTATTTCATTAAAAAAATGCAAATAAAAATTTACTGTTTTTATTTTGTTCCCGGGGATCAAATCCGGGACCTCAAGAAGTCAAGGCCGACGCAGGACCGTTAGACCACTGAAATTAATGTTTAAGTACTCCTGTGTATCGGCTTAAATGTAACGAAGAAAACTTACCACAATTTCTAATATTCTGAACGGCTTCATCGAAAGTGCCTTGAAGCCTCACGAGCGTTCGCTATTGTTCTATTGGTAGATAAAGTTGTGGTATCTTTATGAACTATAATAACTAGAATTAAAGGCTCATAGACCATAGTGACAATATCATGTTTGTCATTAGAAAAAACTTATCATTACAACGATAATCATTATTACGCCAGCAAACATCGACTGCTACGTTTTTGTTCAGACTGTTTTGAAAATCAAAATGTTTGCTTATGAATAGAAGACTTCACCCAATTTATGCACTTTAACTATAACTCAAAAACCACTAGCCGGATTATGATAAAATTTATATGGGAACACCTCAGGACCTCAGGTCGTAGGACCTATCTTTTTAAAAAAATAACAATTACAATTGGTTCATAATTGGCCGAGTAATCGAATAAGAAAAACATAAAAAACATGATTTTTCCAATTTTCTAATAAAAAAAATGTTGGTCGGGATTCGAAATGTGCCCGGTTGGCGATAGGCTTGCCACCTATCACAGTGTGGGACTTAGTGTCTTCGGCTAGTCGTGGGTGCTCTGGTTGTGCCTCTGCCTACCTCTTCAGGGATATGGGCGTGAAGGTACTTTAAAAAAAAACATGCAGTGGAATTGAGAACCTGCTCCTTTCACGAGTCGTTTAAAAACAGCGTTAATTTAAAAAAATATACTAATTAAATAATAGAATTCGAGGATGTAAGATAGTATTTTATTACCATAACTAAGTTTGACATACTCTTACGTCGTGTTAACTGGAACCTGTTTCTGATAAGAATTTGTTACTCCGAATTCATGTTTAATTTAAAAGTGTTACAAAAAAAGGTGTCGTAACATAAATGTAATTTTGTAAAACTGAAATACATTTTTACATAAAAAATGTATGGTACTCTTAAAAAACCTTGTGAGGAAAACCATGCTGTTATCAGTTCTGTTTAAAATAAAAAAAAATAAAAAAATCTTTATTCAATACTAAATACATTCACATTTTTAATAGAGGGTAGCGTTTCCTTTTAAATGCAACAAAGCATTTGTGTTAGGAAGCGCTGCTCTGTCATAG
>NJDD01004291.1:19930-57147 GCA_002245505.1 Calephelis nemesis
ATTCCTCGACCTGGACGGTCAACAAATATTAATATTCTAGCCTTCTTTGCTTCAAACAGACGACCAAAAGTACTTGTGCTGGTTGTGTATGGCACTTGTGTAACGTTATGTCAATAGACGTCGTGGGAAGTCTCTACATAACATTAACGGGATCACGTTGTCCGCGTGAAAAACACCCATGGAATTTTATTATAACTTTTATTGCAAACAAGTCTTATTTGTTGGCAGATTTTAACAATAAAAATTACACTAAAATTAAAGATTTTCAGTAGCCTGAGACAAAATGTATATGTAATGTAGCTAAGAAAAATCTCGATGACGTCAGATTTTAAACAAAAATTCGCATCGAAATCAAGTTATAATGTCATTACAACAAGTTATAACATTTTCTTTTTCCGTTAATTTATCCCTTTTTTTCCCGTTTATTAACCCATTTATATGTCACCCCCCAGAAGTTAATTATGACGATTATAAAAATTGATTTTAATTTTTTTTAACGATCCGTTAAACTGACATATTTTTTTCTTTCATAACAACCTTCTGCTGATTACAGTTGAGACATAAAAAAAGAATTAGCAAAATTGTATCATCCGTTCAGGCGTGATGTGAATTCTTCCTATAGGTATACACACCTAAGATACCATCCGCGTATTACTAATTTAACTCAAAGACATAAAATAGCCTGCTATCAGAACTGGAATATGGTATTAATGAGAACTGAGTTTATGGTGGCTGGATTAGGTACCGCGGTGTCATCAATAGCAGGCAACAAAATACAAGTACCTAGTACTGGATAGTTCTAGAAAACTAATATAAATTAGCAGTTTTTCATCAAAAGACTTTTAATATCATTTTTTATCTTAAATCTATTACTTGAAGAGTCTAAGCCAAGTTAAAATCGAAGTTAAGTTTTTTTAGTCAATTTAACAAAAAATGCCAGGGATTTATATTTATTAAGGCCTTTAGTGTAACTAGTTACAGCAGTTTAATTGAAAATATTCCTGGGTAAATATTAAAACTAAAACTAGCACCAAAATAAAGCTAATTATTATTTTTTGGCAACGAAACTAATACATAGAAAACATATGCAGCTATGATAAAACAAATTTAATGAACACGGAGTTTATTTAGTTTTAGGTTTTGGCATTTGCCACTAGTTAAGTTTTAGTTTGCATCATATTACCTGATTTAACCAATTGGGCTTAAGGCCCCATACTAAGTCAGCCAGAAGAGCCAATCACCGTTTTTCCCCTTTCTACGATTACTATGAAATATTGCGGTCTAAAGTAAATGTCTTAAGCGAAAAAACACAATTTTTGACACTATAAAATTAATTTGAAAAAAGGTATAAAAACTGAAACACTTATCTTTTAGGTATAGTACTTATCTATGTTTATGTTAAATCTGGTGTCCATATTTTCATAATTGAAGTAGACAGTTGGCTTTTGGTTTCAAAAAAGGGTTAACTTTTTGATTTTTTTCTACCGAGCAAAGTGAAATGAATCGTGTTTTGGAAACCCTAGTCTTATAAAGCATATTAATGATAATCTTGTGTATTTTTGTCACCAAGATATGATTGCTTTGTATGATAAAACACTATACTGCTGACGTAGTTTAGCATACATGGACCCCTAAGATTGGGTATTGGGTAAAGCGCTGGCCTCCTTTTTCAAGCTGAAGTTTTGGCGGCAACGAGGATATACACGATACCGAATTTCTTGATGAATATTTCACTTGTGCTCTATAACTAATCAAAATTATACAAACTGCCACTAAAACTGACTAAGTTTATACTTGCTATCATCGGCACTTGGTGGAATGCCGTTGTATACACACTTTTTTTTAGGTAAAAACTTGTGCTTTTCCACTATACACTTTATTTAAACCAATTGGTTTCACTTTTTACAGCATCCTCAGGGCTTTATAACTAAAGATAAAAAGTTTATTTTTATTTAACGTTCAGTACTTATTTGGTTGGAAGTTACTCTTCCAAATATAGTGGAAAAGTACAAGCGTTTACCTAAAAACGTGTGTATTGACTAAATTTACTTAAAACGTACACGAAATTCAATAATTGTGAAAAAACTGCCACCATCTTTCCTCTCGATGGCGCCAAAAAACCCCAATCTGTTTAGAATTAAGATGTCACAAAAATGCTTGTCCTTGTTGTGACAAAACGCAAGTCACTGTATCTTAAGTATGAGAGTTCTTGTACTAACTTTGAGTAAAATAATACAAATAAAATCTTTAGAACACCTACATTAATATTTCATTGATGTAATTTTGTATTAAAATGCAAATTCGTTTGTAGGAGGATATTTTGGCCGCTGCTGGTCAAGGAAAGAACCAACATGATAAATGTGGGACGAACTGAACTTTAAAACTACTTTTACTGGGTTGCTCAATATAGGTACGGCAGAGTTTTGTGTGGTGATAATATTGATGTTGCCGACGAAAAAAGGAGGAGGTTCTCAATTGGACCCGTATTTTTGTATGTTTTTGTTATTTGTATGTATGTTACTCGATTATTCCGGTGTTTGTGAATGGGTTTTCAAAATTGTTTTTTTAATTGAAGGCCTGTACTCCCGCGGTGGTCCCATTATAATTTGGTCCATCAGCATTCATGAGAAAACCACATATTATGTTCCAATTTTGAAGTCGGTTTTTTGCAGTTTTACTGCGTTTAAATTATACTGTAATATAACTACTACGGTATGTTTTAAATCTAACTAGACAAAGTCACAAGGGCTTAAGATCTACTTTACATTAATACATACATACATACATACATACGTACATATCGTCTCGCCAAGTCCTTTGCATAGTAGGCAGAGAGCATCGAGTGCCAAACCTCACGATTCTGACAGACCTCTCGGACTTCCATCACATTCATTAACCCTTTCAATACAAACACGCCGGTTTCTAAGATTCTTGACACCCCCTCGGAAAATATCCGAGCGATCTGATCGTGGAATGTCAACCTTGGTCTCCCCGGGTACCTACATCCTTCCACATTCGCATTGTATATATATGCTTTGTCAATCTTTCGTCTATCATTCTTTTCATATGACCGAGCCAGCGGAGCATGCCCTTTGTCATTTTAACACCAACACTTTCTTTCAATCCCACTCTTTCTCGGATCTCACTGTTACGAATGTCAGCGAGCGTGACGCCACAGATTTTTTCGTAGCGCTCTCATTTCAACCATATTTATTCTACTCTCATACTTCTTCTGACATATCAAGAATTACAAAAATTGATATAATTAATGTAAGGAAATTATAGGCTTGTGTTGTGGGTACTAGTTAACGACACTAGTAGTTCATAAAAAGGAATAAATTTAATTTACACTCAATCCTGGAAACATATCTCTATCAAATATTCATCACACAAATGTCTGTACAATAGAAATCGAACCTGAGCTTCACGGTGGGTCGATGGTGTCAAGCGTGAACGCTAACCTCTCGACTAACGAGGCTATCGATGATACGAGTAGATTTAATAATATGTCAACTAAAAGAAGTACGAGTATATTCCTATAGCTGACACCTAGTAACCTTACGAATGTAAATGTAAGTTTATTTGTTACACTTTCACATCAAAACTACTTAACCAATCATCAGGAAATTTTATAATATAAAAAATATTTTATACATAAAAAAAATGCATATTTTTGGAGGTATTAAAAGTAACATAGAATACTTTTTAAGCTATTATAAACGGCGGGCAAAAGGTAGTATACGTATATAAACTCAACAAATAAAAGCATTCATGTTCGCCTCTGTGGTCTAGCGGTCCAGGTGTTGGACTTGACTTCATGAGGTCCTAGGTTCAATTCCAGGGTCTGGCAGCAAAAAGAAAATTTGGTTTTCCGAATTTTCTATTAAAAAAATGTTGCTCGGCATTGAAAATGTGCCAGGTTGACGATGGGTTTGCCACCTATCACAACGTTGGATTTAGTGTCTTCGGCTAGTCGTGGCCCGTGGGTGCCTTAATTGTGCTTCTGCCAACCTCTTCGGTAATATGGGTGTGAAGATACTTTTTTTTCCTCTTATGTTCACCACACATATGCCTAAAGCTAATACAAATCCAACCAGAGTCTGAATAGATGACGGATTTAGATGTATTTATAAAACAACGAGGTCCCCAGTAAATTACGACAGTGAGAAATAAAATATTTGAACAGGTTTTCGTTGTAGTGTTATTATTACCACACATCGATAGTCGCATATTTGGCAATTACTTATTTTATATTGAGCATAATTTGATAATTTAAACGTTATTCAAATAAACATGCGGGCTTGAATGGTTTCGAAACGGATACAACATTTTTGTGATAAACGGTTTTTGATAGATATCTTTCACTGAAGTAATTGGATCGCATTTTAGGCCAAGCTCGCGACTTCGTCAAACTTTATTTCAAGTCAGTTTAGATGTCGATGAAACGTGGTTTAGATTTTAAATTGAATTTATTTTCAACGAAAATGTTGTCAAAATTTACATAGTGCTTTTCGTGATATAAACCGACATATTCTGGTATCTATTTAAGTATTTCTATGTATTAGTATCGTTGACTAACACCCATAACACAAGAATATAATTTGCTTACTTTGAGGTTAGATTCCATTTGTGTGACTTGTCCAGGGATATTATTATTTTTTATTATAGAGACATTAACTAAGGAATACTATGTTTTGCATTGCATTTTTGAATGTTATAAGACAGCGAACATTGCACAAGCAGGGCTTTCAATCGTAAGTGACAACCGTCGTCTATTCACACCACAGATGTTTCTGGTGCGTAACTATATCCGGGATCTTGATCTATGTTAAATCTATCTATCTTTCACCAAGGAACAGGATAGTCACGAGCACAGGCGTTATAGTGACAGGAATAGATAAGGCGATGGGACTAATTTGCTTATAATTGTTGATTTAGCTTTTCTGTGATACAAAAACAAACAGAGATTGAGGATAGAGTTAAAAATATATGTGTGTGAGCAAGTGTGTGTGAGTGTGTGTATTTGTCTATGCCATCAGAACTCTAAACGCGCGGCCAAATTGAAATCCGTTTTTGTCCGAAAGCAGACATAATAGCGAGATTCTCAGCTTTACAGAGGTTTTTTTGGTGTATTGAACATTTTTAATTTTTTGTTATGATGAATTCATTGTAACGGAAACATGGTCTTTGTAGAATATCTATTCTATTGTGACGTGGGGACGTGACGACCCTTTCGCCCGTAAGGGAGATAGTCTAGTAGTTATATCGTTTTCTGTATTATTGTCCTTCTTCACTAGTTATACTGGGTGGTAGAGTTGTTCGGTGTTATCACAAGAGTACTTTTCATACCATTATGCCATTAGTACCCGCTATTGTCGTGTTTTGTTTCGAAGTAAGACTTGAATAGTTTCTATGTCTACAAGTTAACCTAAACGGTTACTTTACTTTACCCCCCAAACTGGAAAATGACAGTAGTCGATGTAAAAGAAACTAGATTATTTTTTACATTAAGTAAATACTGACAATATTATAAAGGTGAATTGTATATTTAAATATCTACCTACATTTTTATTTAACTAAGTCGCTTGTAATGGAGATCATCACGCGAGTAGTCTATTAGGTATCCAGAGTAGTACATTCACTACAACTTGTTCAAATGTGTTTTTATATAAGCTTAAAATACGAACAAAGCTCCGGTAACAGCTGATTAGTTTTTTAGCTATATTCAGTACTTTCCATCATCGGCACTTGGTGGAATTCCATTTTGTATTTCATGACAAAATTCTCTTGTTTTTTACATAATATTATCTATGTACTATTTTACTTATGTATTTTTTGAAAGTTACAAGTGTATATTAGTCTAATACTCATCTTACTGGTTTTTAGACCTATTTATATATTTTGTTATCAGAATATAAATTGTAAATAGAAAAATCTCTACTAGGGGCATAGATTGAGATGTTTATGAGATATTTCCTCATTTACTGCCAACAAAACCTTTATAACTGTTAATTTGAATACATTACGTGTGCACCAGTCTCAAATGAGCATTGTCAATTATATCCAAAACACAGAACACAGCACTATCACACAAAAACAAAATAGCAACGGTAAAACAAACGAATCTATTATATTTTGTAAATGACACCTGTGTCAAGTCAGGTGGTAATCACGATGGCATACGTGCGGCGCGCGCGGGGGCCGGCTGAGGACTGCCGACTGGCGATTGTTTACGGTATCTGCCGTCAGTTCTACATAGAGTCAATACGTAGAACCTGTTGGGAACAGGTTGCTTGGGTTTTTCGCAACTTGCTGCCTCTGTGAGACTTTGATTATTATTTAATTTTTAATAGTATGTTTATGTTGAAAGTTAATTTTTTTGGTTATGGTTTATGTATATTTTTTTAGTTTAGCTAAATTTATTTTTTCATATGAAGTATGTAAGAAAGCTACGTAGGTCAGAAAGCTCATGTTTTTTAATTGATCCAACTGCGTTTTATAAGATTGTGATTTTATACTACATGTTTACTTCTTAACTGCTAATTGTAGCTAGCGACTTTACTTTTTAACTGTCTTCGTGATTTCTTTCAGAAACAGGAACAACTACCTGGGACACTGAAATTAATAACTTTATGTTTTTGGTAAAAACTTTATAGTTGGTATTTGAGTACAAACTGTTGGATGCAGGAAGCTGTGCCCTTATACTGCCCTGCTAAGAAGAAATAGCATAACTCAAATTTTTAAGAAATCAGCTTAATTACCCTTTTGGAAAAAATGTTTTTTTCTCCTTAGGAATTACTGCGATATTTCACATAGGCGACGATTTAGACAAGCAATGCTATTTAGACAAAAATGCATTACATTCGGGTTATTCACCCGAACATTTTTTTTTTGTCGAGTTCAAAAGTGTAATTAAGCTGATTTCTTAAAATTTTGACTTATGCTTTTTCTTCTTAGCAGGGCAGTATATATAACTGATGCGTTTTCACTTGTAGTTGTATGTCCACTCACAGGTAATATACTCGGAATCATGACATTAGAACAAAGTGGTATCATAATAATCAACGTAATCCTTGAATAATATATAAATCCTAAAGGAAACATTTAATTTTTTTTAAAGTTTCATATGCAATTTTAAAATATTGTATTAGTGAATTTCAAACCGTGACAACATAGAGTTTCACTAAATGCTGAAAATGAAATCTATACCATACTATATGTATCTTCACGCCCATTTCCACGAAGAGTTTGGCAGAGGCACAGCCAGGGCATCCACGACTAGCCGAAGACACTAAGTCCCACATTGTGAAAGGTGGCAAGCCTATCGCCAACCGGACACATATCCAATCCCGAGCAACATTTTTTTTTATTAGAAAAATGGAAAAACCAAGTTTTCGTTTTGTTGCAGGACCCGGGAATCGAACACAAGTCCCAGTCAAGTCCAACACCTAGACCGCTACGCCACAGAGGCGATTACTAAACTATACTGTGCTAAATTAATTAAAAATGTTAAGTAATTTAATATGTCCCTACTTCCTTCACATAGGTAGATAATCCAAACATCCGGAGCTTATATTTCATAAATGGTACTGCTTTTTTTTCAGACTATCCTATAACACATGTTTATAATTCTACGTTTTTTTCATAGCATTCACAAAAAAATATTGTTTATACCTTTATCCATGTTTGCGATCTAAATACTCTTTGGTAGCGTCGTGAAGACGTAGCGCGGGCAGTACGCCGGGCATTCCGCGTCAAATCGCCTGCTGGAGAAAGTAAAGTACAAATATAAAAGCTCCGTCTCAACAATTTAAGTACAAAGAAACCCTTACACCCAGACCACAGAGTTCAAATTGATTTCAACAACAGTTTGTAACTAGTAAGCGATACAACCTTAGGAAGAATGAATGAAAGGTATTCTAAGAATACTTATGTGTTGCGTATTAAAGAAATAGACTTATGTAAGCAGTCTTTAATTTTGTCCTACATACCTCGTTAGCATTGTCTCTCTTTTCCCAGTCAGTAAAATGAATCATAGTATCTTTTTATTTCAGGTCAAATGTAAATAGTTATTTTAGGATTGCATTTATCTATACTAATATTATAAAGAGGAAGTGTTTAAATTTTTGTTTGTTTGTTTGAAATGAATAGGCTCCGAAATTACTGGACCGATTTCAAAAATTCTTTCACCCTTAGAATGCTACATTATTCCTGAGTGACATAGGCTTTGTGTCATCAAAATCGGTGCAGTAAAAGCCAAGTTACGCAGATGAAGCTGCTTAAGACTGCTAGTCATTAATATTATGATTTAACTAGATACTTGGTTTACAACAAATATTTTTTTTGTTTTTATGAATAATAAATAGTAAAAAATGTTGCGCCCATTTTTGCCGCACGTAGTATTAGGTAGAATCAAAAAATATTTGGGGATCGAATAAATTTCCTCTCACATATTTTTTTGATTTTAAGTTTTAGAAACAGAAGCAATCCTTTGAGGACTAGTTTGAGGTCGGTTTTGATTCCCAGATTGAACAACCCAAAATGTATTTTATAAATGTTCTTGTAAAAATAACGCCACCCGGGATTAAATAAACGCCCACCTGGTGATAGATTTGCACCTATAACATCATAATGTGATAATTGACCGCAGGTGGTACATGTGGTCAATTATGGGTGTACTGTTTGCACCCTTACTTACCTCTTAATAGGCACGAGTTTGAGGTCACTTCATTTTTTATGTTTTCTTAATACTTACACTATTTTGGTTTTTTGTTTACACAATCTTTTTTTTTAATTTAAAAATCCTCTTAACATATATTTTTAAGCTTTAGTCAATTAAAGCATACATGATTACATTTATTACATTAAAATTATTTAAAACTGGTTCTCAGCGAACTTCGTTCCACCCGTTCAGTTTGTATGGGGCAAAATAAAGTATTGTTTTCCCATTTTCCTGGTTTTTCTCTTCATGAAACTTCATGAAATTGTTCTGACAATAATTAGCATAAAAAAATTAGCCAAATCGGTTGAGTCGTTCGAAAGTTATGCGCTTAACAATACATTTAGCGATAATTTTTTATATTATCTAAAGTAGATAATTTAACGAATATAACCAAAAAATTAAACCAAAAATGAGCTCATATATTACAAATATGAATGATATAATGTTAAAAAAAAACTTAAAATAAAAATGAGACAAAAAAGTGAATCTTACATTAATTAAGCGACTTTCCAGGGGTCCCCAAACTAGGCAAAGCCTGTGTCTTGGGGTACCAAATTAGAATATACCAATCGATTACAATTACATTAAACTTGTATAATTCCTTTACCAGTATAATTATCTAAAAGGATCAAAATAAGAAACATAAATAATAATAAAAAAATTAAAAAAAATAAAATCAAAAACAAATACATTATTTTATAATAGTTGAAGACAAAGAAACAGACTAATCCGTGTATTAATAAAAGTAGGAAGTGAGAAACATCACTTTGATAATCGCCGGCACAAAAGATTTCAACGAGTGCAAAATGTAGAGCGTAATCTTGTGAAAAGCGATATGATTGTATTCATCTTGTACATAAGTATTTATATTTTGTGGTATTCATACTTTTCAAGTAAAACTTGTATTTTTTCGTAATTCACTTTATTATTTGACACTTTATGTCAACTCTCTGTGAAGGTAGAATATGCCAATTATATACTTCATTTAATTTTTCAACATGAAAATAGTTCTGTGACATAACAATGTATGGTATGTAGTAATGTCCCATTTTTCTTTTCATTTATGACAAAAGCCAGTGACGTAGCACACGTCTACGTCTCTTATAGACACACAAGTAGGTAAGAGACAAAACGTGGTCTGTACACAATAAATGTTAATTAGAAATTTTGACTGGGAAAAGTGCCCGGTTGGTGATAGGTTTGACACCTATCAGATTGTAGGACTAAAGGTCTTTTGTGTAAACGTGGCTGCCCTAGTTTTACATCTACTCACCTCTTAATATCCCCTCTTGTTAAAACTAAGGATATTTACTTACTTTACCCTTACAAATGAAAAACACGTCGTAATGTTTTTTGAGTTTATACTTTTCCAAATGTAAAATGCTTGTGTGAAAATAACGAAAATAACATTATTTTATTTATCTTTTTTGTTGTCATATATCGCCTCTGTGGTCTAGCGGTCCAGGTGTTGGACTAGACTTCATGAAGTCTCGGGTTCGATTCCTGGGTCAAGCAACAAAAATAAAATGTGGTTTTTCCAATTTTCTAATTAAAAAAATTATTAGGGAGTGAATATGTGCCCGGTTGGCGATATGCTTGCAACCTATCACATTCCGGGACTTAGTGTCTTTGGTTAGTAGTGGGTGCCCTGGTTGTGCCTCTGCCTATCTCTTCGGGGATATGGGCGTGAAAACACATTTATATTTGTATTTTTATTTTTTATTTTTTTTAGCACTAGCCCTGTGCGTGGGATAACTTTCTATAAATTTTAAAGAAAGAAAAAATTTCGCCCCAGACAGGATTTGAACCTGTAACTTTTCGTCTCAAGCCGACGAATGCTCTAACCAATTGAGCTACCGAAAGTATGAAATTCAAGTCGCTACACATACACATCTTCGAATTCCAATTCCTGCAATTCTTGCAGACCTGCCTGGCTTCCTCCATTCCACACACATTCATCACCATTTTCATGCAGACATGATGGTTTCGAAGACTTTTCACACCAACCTCGGATAATACCCGAACGAATTGATAGTGAAATCTAGGTCTCTTGGGGTACCTACATCCATCCATATTCATATTGTTTACCTGCTTTGCCAATATTTCATATGTCATTCTTTTGACCGAACTAGAGGATGCCCTTTCTGATTTTAAAACCAACACTTTCTTTCAAACCCACTTCATGTCGGATCTCCCTAATACAAATGTGGTCAACCAATGTAGCACCACAAATTTTTCATAGCGCTCTCATTTCGATCGCATTTATCATATTCTCATGCTTATTTTGCCATGAAACGTTAAGACAAGCGCAGAATATGTAGAGCTGGTCTATAGATTTGTGTGACTGTCCAAGGATATTTACATTGATTTATTTGCTTTTTATTTTATCTTTATATTAAAAATAGGTTGAAAAACTTAGTTCTACACATATATGTAAATGAGTACTGTAAATCTGCACATGCACAGATTTACATTACTCTTTACACATACTCTTTGTTCTGAGATTGGCCGATTGCGATAGCAGTCGTAGAAAAAAAAATACTAACCATAACCATAAAAATGGATTTTTTTATGGTTATGGTTCAAATGTCATTTAGTTTTGCATAGTGATCACAGCATTGACAGCTGAAGTATTTTCTCCTTTTCTAAAAAGTTTGGTATCAGACAATTTTCCCGCTTGTTTTTATCAAAATATATCACCAATAAATTAAAAAGTAATAAAAAAATAACTACGTTAATATAAACTGACTTCTACAACTGTTAAAAAAACATTTCCTTTTGACATTAGACCTACGAGTATTTTGCCATTATTTGTACACAGGCGTTTTTTATTCAAATTATGAATATTTTATGTTTTAGGATAGTTAACAAGCACTCGGCTCTTCTCGGATCTTGCTGTCTTAATACAGTGTTATTTAAATAACACGGACTAGAAATCCCTGGACAGGTTACACAACTTGAATATAACCCCATAAACCCTAAAATAAGCAAATTATTTGCTTGTACTATGTCAGTCAACGATTATAATACATAAATAAATATACATCTAGAGATACCAGCATAAATTTAATAAAAACACAAACCCGAAAATTGAGACTAAATGGTCGTCAATAAATGCTAGTCCCTATTGTGAATCGAACTCGTGCCTCGCGATCAGTCGATATAGTAAGGCGTGTACGTTAACCCTACCACAAATGAGACGGTCTATCAGAAAAATACCAAATGTGACGTATGTTATAAAGCCACTTTTATAAGTGGAATAGGAATATGGTTATAAAATTGCTTTGAGAGTTCATAGTAAGCCCCCTGATGGTAAAAGACAACCATCGTTGGTAGATAATTGGCATTACATTTATCTGTTGTAAAACCAGTACAATCCACGGTTAGCCAAAGATAATTAATTACTCAGATACTTAGCTAGCACATTATGAATGTGCTAGGTTGCATCATTCCCAGGAAACATCATTTTTATTAGAAAATTAAAAAATATGTTTTGAGTTACCAAATACATGAACTTGAACTGAGGACTCACGTGGTCACTTGACCACAAGCTACTAGAATAGACAGATAAATTGACAGACAGTGAAGTCAATCAACTTACTTGAACATGAGATATTATACTTCAGTCTCAGGTTAACAACGCACCGATCACAACTTGTTTATTTTGTATTTTTAACATCAGGAAATCCAACTGTTGATTTTTCGCTCTTGATCATTAAAAATAAGCTTACTTGTACTCAAAATATTTATTTCTTGTAAATTTTGTTTAAAAAGTCATAATTATAAGTTAAACTTAAAATTAATTCGGGTTTTTCATTCAAAACTTATTAAATAATGTCAAATTTACAATTTATCGATTATCTAACATAAAAAACTTGGTAGTAAGGAACAATGTGAGAAGATTAACATGTTAGCGGATAAATGACAATTAAATGATAAATTTATGTCATTTAATGGCAAATGAAAAAAAATGGTACAAATACTAACTAGTATAAAATTAATCTAATTCCAAAAGTAAGGAAATTTTGTGCTTGTGGATGTCGTACAAATACTTTAATACGTAATTCTTACTCAAACCAATTTATTAAACACCCAAGTCCAAAAAAACAAACGTGTTTATCACACAAATGTCTGCCGCGTCGGGAATCGAACCCGAGCCTCAATGTGAGTTGATGGCGTTGTCCGTACGCTAACCCCTCGACAAATAACGCTCTCAATAAAATAAATAAAATATGTTCTGGGTAAATTACAAAAATTAAACTTTACCCTAAAATAAATAAAAATATTGTTATATTGTACTTTAACGATACCTACTGATGAAAAAAAAGCAAATAAATAGGCATTTGGAATAAATATAGCTTGTTATGTCGTGATGAAAGGTTTATATGAATGTCATTTACGAAATATTGGATTTTTATATATAAATAATCGTAGATGACCAAATATGCCGTTAAATTGTTAATAGTAATAATTTTTACTAGTACTATTTAAATTATGCGCTTCGGCTATATTCTCCAAGCTTCGGAAATCCGAATTTATTTTAAAGATATCTATATAGAGTTGTTATTACATAGTTAATCATTTCGCTTAAATTTAGATAAGGTCAGCCAATTTAAAAATAAAAGTATAAAGTGTAAGAAGAGTAAAAAGTGTAAAGCCAAAGCGCATAATTAAAATAGCAGTACTATACTACTAATTACCCTACGTTGTTTTCTTATAAAAAAGGATAATTACTAGTTAGTAGGTATCAATTACAATACATTTCATACTTGCAATAATTACGATCAAGGACTAAATTTAACCATAATTCTTATTCTTAAAATTATTTTACATTAATTTTAACTATAGTTCCCGTCACGAGAAGCTATAAATTATGTAAACAAACATCTTTTACCAAGTAATTATATTTACTTCGAGACAATAATGAACTGACCATATTCAATCGAAATAAAAATATAGACGGGTTATATGAAAGTAACAACCTACTTAATTTAGTCGGATCATATCTAACGACTGACGTTTGAGTGTCTTGGTACGGGGACGCGCCGGTCGCCGGGAATGCAAACCTTTTTGAAATAAACGCGTCATTCGAGTTTTGAATTTTTCATTGCTTTGTTAAAATCGCGGATTTGGTTGTTATTGTTATTTTTTTTATCTTTTCGTTATCACTTTGTTATTGTTGTTAGTTTTGTTAATTGTTGCCTTATTTTTAATTTTTTTTATCCATTATTTGTTATTGTGTATTAACGTATAATGAAGCCAGTACCCAGTACACCTAAGGAAATCAATTTGCCACGAAAAAAATGTCAAAACATACGTAATTTATTATACATATTTAAATTATTAATTAATTGAATTTATAAATAAATATTTAAAAAAAACTTTTATCTTTGAACCAAATGTTGTTAACTCCCGAACGTTTGTTTACATAATTTATAGCTTCTCGTGACGGGAACTATAGTAACGTTATTCACAGAATAATCGTACAATATTACATTATAATTACTAAATTAAATTAGTTTTACTCTGTTACTATTGTTATTATTAAATAACATAAGACACAGATATGATATTTGTCTTCATCAGAACTTGTTCAAACTTCCAAATGTTCACATTTTTAAATGAAGAAAAACTTATACTGTTTTACGTATCGCTAAATATATAAATAGCCTACCAATTTCGCTTCATCATTTAAAAATAAATAAGAAATAGACTTTCTTTAAATACCAAAAATGCAGTCAGGCATTAGGGTGAGACCTTTAGGGCAGAGATGATAAGCCTCTTGCATATGTAAGATCATCGATGCAAATAATACATTTACTATTTATTCAGATTAAAATATATGTATATATAATCCAAGAACTTTTGTCAACATTACTTCGTCCATAAAATGCAAGATAAGATGAAAGCTGTGCCATATATTTTTAATAACTTAGATATATTTATTTTAATACTCGTACATACATTGATTATACTAGCGGCAAAAAATGATGGGCTGTTTGACACATTGCAATAGTGATGTGAATGTAAATGTATTATCGCGAAAATGAAAGTAAATGTAAGTCGATTTTATAGTTTTTTGATATATTTATAACAAACATTAAATGAAACTATAGAATAATGTACAAATGTCAGAGCAGTCGTCATATCTTACCGCTAATATTACCAGCGCTTTTTTAGCAAATGGTATAATATTAAACATTAATATTTTTTTTATGAGAAAATTGATTAATAAGCAATTACATACCTACATCAAATTCAGTAGCAAAATACTATCTAGATACCGATATTCGTCAAAATAGAGCAATTTCGTAGAAACTAATTACTTACAAATGTAGATATATAACTATATACCGACAAGAATTCCTAGTTTAAACAATCAAATTGAGTAGGAAGAGCATTTGTGATTTACGTAAGCATATCTTATTGTCTATTATAAATACATTTTCTTAAACTATCAAAACTACGTGTTTGTCTGATGATGGATTAAAAGAATAGGTTCTGCTTGAGGCACAGGATTATGTTTTCGTTTCGGCTCCAAAATATCCGTTCCCCAGGTCCACTAAAAGTAACAATAAATATTACTTAAGGTAAATTAGTTCATATTCTTATGCATAACCCACATAATAATACTATGAATATATGGGTTAAACATTGTTTGTAAAATTGACAAACAAATTGTCAAATCAAATCTTAGATCCTTTTACAATGTCTGAAGAAAGGCGATTGTTATCTCTCACTTTCAAGGGAGCCACCGCACGACTATGTTATATCGTCTAGTCTCAGTAAAACTGTAAAAACCGACTTCGATTTCGATAAGGAAATCATCTGCGTGTACGAAAATTAAGTATTTCCGTCGATTTCCCCAGGACTCCAGATCTAAAATTGGTGGCAATTAGCGATGGGCCCAGTCGACTTTTGGTAACTCAAGTTAATTCGCTTACCAACTCGGGTTGCAACTCGACCTCGATGTCTGCCTTGTGAGCTAGCGCGTCTCCTCTTTATCCGACCGAGTCAGTAAATGCATCTCGGTGCATCGATCCTCGGTTCGCTAGTTTACTACGTTCACGATTCACCGGGTCGCGTCCGGCAGGCAGCGAGTCAATGGGTTATGGGAGTAAAATAAAATTGTGCTTGTTCAACAATTAGATGTTTTGTATTAGTAAAAGTTTTTAAGTTAAACTGCAACAAAACAATAACGACTCTATCACTCGCGGCTCGGAAGTGGGGTCGTGTCGGGCTGACTCGGGNGCTACCACACCGCTCGCCGCGTGCGCTCGGCTCAACTCAGTTTGCAGATATTTCTACTCGAGCTAACTCGCTTACGTCCTAACCCAAGTTACTCGAGTCGCCCATCGCCAGCGACAATGTAAACCTCGGAAATACGCTTTTTCAATTATAAAAGATTTTTTAAAATCGGTTCAGAAATGATGTAGAAATAAGTTCACATTCATAAAAAAATAGGAGTCGAGCATATAACATATTTTTAAAGTAGAAGTATCTTCACAACCAGGTCACCCGCGACTATCCGAAGATACTAAGTCCCGGGTTGCAAGTCTATCGTTAATCAGGCACACATCCAATTCCGAGCAACATTATTTTTACTAGAAAATTGGAAAATCTACATTTTTCTTTATGTTGCTCGGCTCGGGAATCGAACCCGGGACGGATAATCAAGTCCAAGACCTGGACCACCAGACCACAGAGGCGATAATATTTTTAAGTCAACTAAAATACACAAAAATCGTAGTCAGCCAGATTAGATAGAAGATGGTTGCAACGAGTTGCAAAATATTTTTATGTCACCAAATCGGTAGTGCTTGTTCTTTGATTGCGAGGTTTGAATAGCCAGTAGATTAAAGTAAAGTAAAGCTTAAGCTTAAGACCTTGAAAACTTTAAGTAAAGTTTCACTAACAGGAAGTCTAAAATACTATAAAAAATAAATTAGCAATTAACTTACGACAAGAATGGCGAAGGTAAGACCTAGAAAGAATCCGGCCAGCACATCACTCCAATGATGTTTGTAGTCAGTCACTCTGGACAGCGCTGTATACCAGCTCAGCATCACAGCGACGAACTGCAGGGAGTGCCTGAGTACACGAGTACCTCGCCAAACCATCCTCTTCTCTAAGTAAAACTAAAAAAGAAACTTGGGGTCAGAACGTTAGACTCTGCTGCATATAGACTGAAGGATTAGCAGCCACAAGCCAGTAATATTTCAACGCGCGATATTTATCGTGAACCTTATTCCGTCTCTCCGTTCTCGCGAATCATATGCCGTGCTTAAAATCAACATCAATATGTAGTCAACATCGCGAGTAAAATTTCGCCAGATCAGTTTTGCCAGTTCAGTATAGTTTCCAGCTGAGATAAATGTGTAAAATGGATACAAGATACTGGATAAATGTGTAATGGATACAAGATTACTGCATTTCTCACACGTAAAAAATATATTTTTATATATTTACTCCTACAATTTTTATTTCCAATACTCGATCCTGATAATAAAAATCAAAATTGTCCAACAAAGGATGTCCTACTCGTATGCATCAATTTAAAATCCTCAATAAATCAATGTAGTTATTTACTTCTGATTCCTGCCAATCGGGTGGGATTCGAAACGCGCGAATTTTAATTACCAGTGTGGCCATAGTCATATATTCGTACTATACAAAACTCGAACGGAAATAAATGCGCCCCACATCACATAAATTTACACTCGATCAAAGAGTAATTTTACCGTGCGATTTTTAAAGCCTGTGAGAGCCCGTTTATAATTTCAATTTTTTTTTATGTTATAGGAAGGCAAACAAGCAGGCGGATTTTCTGATGGTAAGAAATTCACGCCGCCTAGAGATACCAAAGGTGTTAATGGTGCGTTGCCAACCTGAGGTCAAGATGTTAGGCTTCGAGCAAGAGTAAGTTTACCTTACCCTCCGGACCGGAACACGTCATGACATTATAGCGACAGGAACAGGTAAGGCGGGGGTACCAATCCGGGTGAGTCGCTGCGAAACTCTACTACCTAGTCAGATGTCACGGTGTTAGTGATGATAAGCCTATGCTCGCCTTTTACGAGCTGCCTGGCTAAAAAGGCAGATGGTCTATTCTGCAAAGGAGCCCGGATCAACACGGGGGAAACAAATGAGAAAAGAACCACTTGGTGAAAATTCGCAATGCGGACGCTAACGCTTACGCTACCAATCCGCACGAGAAATATTTTATTAAGGTGTATTAAACAATACTTTACTCTATGCTATAAAAAAACTACCTACTAATGACAAAAAAATGAGCAAGACTTCTTAGTTGCCATTACCAGACTTAGAATAAATTAATAGAAGAGTCCGGAAATTGATCGACGACGATGAGTTGTTTAATTGCAAATCACTCAATACTTAGTCTAGAACATCGTTTCAGAAAGATCTGAATGTACTGCGAGTATTTCATACTATGCACTTTGGTGAGTATGCCTAGAACCTATCTTCGAAGCCCGAGTCCACCACCTCCATATCATTATCGCTATACACGTACTATCGCCACTTCTTTTATTGTTCTTCTTCATCCGTATTACTAAGAATTGGAAAAATCTTCTCTAAGTAACACATCTAATATTTTTATAGCAAGATTGTTGAAAGTTAGTAAACCTCAAACATTTTGATCCCTACAGCACTTTCCACCAGCGGCTGTCGGACATTTAAAA
Source organism: Calephelis nemesis (assembly GCA_002245505.1). Classification (NCBI taxonomy): domain Eukaryota; kingdom Metazoa; phylum Arthropoda; class Insecta; order Lepidoptera; family Riodinidae; genus Calephelis; species Calephelis nemesis. The sequence goes on from NJDD01004291.1 coordinate 38,354, forward strand.
AAAAATAAAAAAACTTAAATAACTTACTGCAAGATAAAACATGGTGAAGGCTGACCAAGCTGAATGTCCACTTAGGAAGGACATGTGCATATCGTCAAACTTATCCGTAGGTTCTGCGAGGCACTGGTACTCTTCGGCCTGGATGTACCGCTTTTGCCACAACGGGGAGCTGCAGTCCACTGACGGCTTGCAAAGCTACAACCATTACAATATTTATTTTTTTTACAGTTTGATAAGCGAATTCATTTCGTTGTATAGATACTGAAAATAGCAATAGTGCGTTTTCAACAAAAGCCTCGGATTTTGGTATGCGATAGGTCAGGAAACAAGTACACGGTTCTCCTGATTCTAAGAGACAATCGTGGCCTTAAGACACCATACATGTTACAGTTGCGTCGCTGTCTTGCGGCCGAGATATTCAGCCTTTCGTGCAAGTCTACCAGCTACACTACACTCCAGAACGGAACAAGACATAGTCGTTATTGCGATAGGTATGTGTGTAGTGGTAGAGCTCTACCCGGCAAGTTGCTGCATAGCACTCTATCACCAGTAATCTTGTTGATATGCCTCTTACAAGCTGCCTGGCAGAAAGGCAGTTGATCTGGACCAATACGGGGAAAGTAACTTTACATTTCAGTCTAATTTCTAATTTAATCGATTCTATATATTTATTAATGTTCTAATTTAATTAATTCAATTTTATAGTTTTTAATCTACATTGCTAATTGATGTTCACAGGAATCGTGTATTTCTTCCAATACTTAATATTTATTGGTGATTTACTACACTATCCAACATTGTAACCAATTTCAAGACTTTACCAAATTTTAATTAAATTTAGACCTTCAAAAGGAAATATGTGATAAATAAGTAGCAAATTATGTAGAAAAATAACTCAAATGAAAAAGCATGTTGATGATGAAGGTGGAAGGTTTAATTCGTGTCAGTAACGAGATGTTTTTGTACAAAAATCTTGGGAACTGAAATATGAACAAATACTTACATCGAAAAAGTGTGGTCTTGGTCGTCCGATGACATTCTTGGCAATGATGGTGGTGAGTTCAATGAAGCAGGTGCCATAGCCAAAAGATGCCAGAGCGCAATAGAACCCTCGCAACCAAGCAGGCACTGACAGCCTCCCAAGCCGCGCCACGTCCTTCACTTTACGCAGCAGCACCCACTCGCATATCAAGAACTATAAAAAATCATCATAGCCATCAGAATCATTAAAATCTTCATAATCATCACAAGCATTATAATCATCACAATCAATATAATAATCACAAAAATTATAATTATCATAAGTAAGAAGAAGTGGCACAACCAGGGCTATGCATAACCCATGACTAGCCGAAGGATACTAAGTTCCCTTAATATGATAGGTGGCAATCCCATCGCCAACCAGACACATAACCAATCTTGGGTAAAACTATATTTATTAGAAAATTGAAAAGACACATTTTTTATTTTTTTCTATTGCCGACCCGGGGATTCGAACCCGGAACCTCAAGAAGTCAAAAGTCGAAGCCAGACCGTTAGACTCCAGAGGCGGAACAAAGATGACAAAAACAAAACTCTTGTTTTATTGTTGGGTAATTATAATAATGGAATAGTTGACGAGTCATGAATCACGGAATATGATACTTTTAGTATGTGGGTAATTTGATAACCACAGTCCCGACCTTCGACCTGATCGTCTATAAATATCAATGAACGTAATTAATGATATCTGTAATAATTTTACGGGGGGTCGAACCATTTACGTGATAAGTTTTAATTACACTTTGTTATTTGAAAGCTGATATAGAAAATCGAGTACTCCACGAATAGCTCCCCTAGTAGACATTAAAGTTATCATTTTTTCTATTAAAGATAATGGTACCCGGGGTTGGATATGTGCCTGGTTAGCTATAGGCCACCTATCACATTGTGGGGCTTAGTATCTTTGGCTACACGCTTGTGCCTCTGCCTACCTTTTTGGGTATATGGGCGTGAAGATACTTAATTAAATATTATATCTCTTACTTCTTTTCTGAAAAATGTGTGTGTGTGTGTATTGTAAGTGAATTTGCTTTTTTCTAGCAATTATCTATATTATATTATATTAGTATCTTAGCATTAATTTAACTTGTTTTTGTGTTTTAAATTACAGTTTTTTATACTGTTGTTTACCTTAACTTTAATGTAACTATTGAATGGTTCAAGTATGTATATTATTGTCTAATATAGATATTGTTGATCAAAAAGTGTGCTTATTAATTTATACAATGCTATCGGCCCGGTACGTGCTTCGATACGTTTATGACGTGTTTATGACCGCATTAATGACATAACACGAAAAAACAAAAAAGAAAAAAAAACTGAAAAAAGTTTCAATATGACGGCACAACCCCCATCTGAAGTTTCGGTTTGACTGAAAAATACCCATTAACTTAATGGCGAATCAATTTATCGAATTCATTTGTTACAAAAAAATGTGATAAATGAAGAACTGCTCGACCGATTTCATGCAAACTTCACATAAACCATCCACTAAATAGTCCGACCTAAACATTTGGTTTGGATATGTGAGCCCGGTCTTGAGTTATAATGTTACAACGAAAAGAGGCATTGATTTTTATATATATACTAGTTGACCCAGCAAACTTTGTATCGCTTGACATTGATGCTTCGATAGTAGCGCAGTCTGTCGAATACAATGTGAAACATTCCAAAATCAACAACTACTTTTTATAAAAAAATAATTAAAAACCATTTTCCAGGAGACCAAATTGTGAATCTAAACCATTCTCAAATTCCCTAGAACACATACAAAAAGTTTCATCGACATCGGTCCAGTCGTCTAGAAGGATTTCAGTGACATACACACTCACAGAAGAATTATATATATAAAGATTTATTGTCACAGTGTAAAAAACTAAATCTGGCTGCTTAGTTCTGTGCAGCAACTTACCCATCGCCTTACATACATATTCCTATCTCTATAATGACAGTGGTTAGCTGTCTTGCGGTCTAGAAAATGTGATAGTCGGGTGACATGGACACGTGATCCAAGTTTTTCGCCATAGGATACTGATGTACCAATAACGTTGTCTATAGCTGACAACTATCGCTCACTTCCCCGTGTTGGTTCGGACTCCTTTGCTGAATAGACCTTTATGACGAATATGGACTAAGTTTGGTGGCGCACCGTTACCACCTTTGGTGTCTTTAGGCAGCGAGAATTTTTTACCATCAGGAAATCCGCCTGCCTGTTTTCAGTATCATAAAAAAACTACCAACACGTCGTTTGCTAGGTTATGACAAAAAACCAAAAGTATTAGTAATTTACTTATGGATATATGAAAATTAGCTTACCGCTAAAATAGGTAATGCAAGTCCAAATATCCTGAGCATCGGTACTGTGACCGTGTCATTTCTATACGGGAACATGAGACTTTCATCCCCACAGAAGAAACCTCTTCGGAACGGTATCCAAAATGTGTTCAGAGCATATATGCTGAATACCACTGAAACCAAAAGAATTTGTTGATTATTTTGAATTATCGCCTCTGTGGTCTAGCGGTCCGGTGTCGGACTTGACTTTTTAAGATCCCGGGTTCGATTCCCGCGACGGGCAACAAAACAAAAATAATGTTTTTAACAAAAAAAATCTAATAAAAAAATGTTACACGGGTTTGAATATGTGCCCGGTTGACGAAAGGCTTGCCACCTATCACATTGTGGGGCTTAGTGTCTTCGGCTAGTCGTAGGTGCCCTGGTTGTGCCTCTACCAGCACTTTCGGGGATATGGGCGTGAAGATAGTTTTAGTTTTCCCCCGTCGGGAATCAACCCGAGCCTCGCGGTTGATCTTTGTAGTTAGGCGACAACGCTAGCCACTCGACCAACGAGGCGGTCATAAATTACTTTATCGGATTCGTTGATTTTTGACACTAAATGTTAATATTTTCGCTAGTACTGTGTCCAAAAGTACCTAAAACATATCCGATTCCAATTTTCAATTTTACATGAAAACGAGATTCAAAAGTAACCCTATTGACTTGTAGTATTGGAAATTCCAAAAATGTATACCTAGACGACGAGATAATAAAATTGAAGTCATATTTTTGCAATTTTGATCATGCATCATCATATTATGCATTACGCATTGTTGCAATAGCAATTTGATTTGGTTTTGTAACTGATATTAAAATAATTACTAAGTACTACTAATTGTCTACACTACTAATTTTTAAAGTTTAGTTTTTATAGTAACGTATGTACTAATGAAATAAGGGGTGTAAACAACGGCGATGAGTAAACATTTAAATTATCTCTGATTTTTTGGACCCCGAGTCGCAAAATGATTGTTATGAAATAGAAAAGAACTCGAAATATATATTAAACACCCATACATACATATCTTCACGCCATGTCTTATACAGAGTAGGCATTGAGTATCGAGTGGCAAATGTCACGTTCCTTGCAAAGCTGTCTGGCCGCCCTCTAAATGTATTTCATACAAACACGTCGGTTTGGAAGACTCTTGGGTGGTGACCCTCGGATATAACCCAAGCGATTTGATTATGGAATGTCAACTTAGGTCTCTTCGGGTAACAACATCGTTCCACATTCGCATTGTATACATTCTTGTCAATCTTTCTTCTGTCGTTCATGCCACTAGGCCGAACCAACGGAGTATGTCCTTTCTCATTTCACCAACATTTTCTTTGTAAAATACTAGCTGACCCGGAAAATTTTCTTATCGCATAACAATAATAGCTACTAAGAGCTACTAAGAATTTTTATAGTTTTTTTGAAATATTGTTTTGACTACTTTCCTTGCATTTTTCCGTTTTTTTTAATAAGGATAAAACTTATCCTTACAGTAACTAGGTAATACAACAAAAAAAGAATTAGCAAAATTGGTCGATCTGTTGAAGCGTAATCATGACCACGATGACCACGCGAAATGAGTGTTCATTTTTAAATAAATAAATATGTAAGGTCATTTAAACGGTACCAAGTTCGTCAGGATGTACAAACGAGTATAACTAAACTATATTAAAATTTGTTAATCTACTCACACCCCGATATAAGAAATATATCGACGAAAAACTTTCTTAAAAGTTGTTGAGATTCTCGTGACATGTTGTCGCACCAAGAGCTTCCTGACAGACTGTCGCGAGGAACACTACATGCCATATAAATACTATCGGCTATCAGGCCAATCGTATCAATATGATAATAATAGACGAGGAAGGGTTACTCGTAAAAGATAATGTAGTCAGTAGTAAAATAATCTTTTTCTGCCGTCTTCCAAATAGAGATTGTTTATTTTTTCTCTGTATCAATTTTTTTTACTTATGTTACGTTCGTTTTCCAGTGTCTGTTAATTCGAATAAAATATTAGTTTTGAGTTTTTATTACTAATACTATAAATGTAAAAGTGTGTATGTATGTTTGTTCATTCACATTTGTTTGGAAATATCTATACTACTATCGACTTCGATGAAATATGTACTATAACAGTTTTTAAGTGTGATACATATAAAAACACTGAGACCTCAAACATAGTGCAATGAGTTTTTCGCTAATGCGGTAATTACAGAGCGACCAAAGAATTTTCTAGAGTTTCCGCGTGTTGCTCCGAAACCCTGTGTAGAATAGATACTCTGCCTTCCTGCCTGGTTATTAGCAAGATACGAGCATAGGTTCAATCTTATTACCAACCAAATCACTGGTACTTGTGCTGTTTAGCTAGGTACTTGAACTAATGGTGATTACGCCTGACCTATTCTCGCAGCCATAAAGACAGCGTCATGTTTCGATATGGAGAGTAAGGTAGACGTTAGACTTACATAATATGCCTAATATCCTATCCACAGTGTGGTCACAAAATATGATGCCTCGATTATCTCTTATCATCAGGAAAGCGGTCCGCTTTTTAGCTGTTTTATTCTAAAAGAAAGATTAAGAAGAGAAAAAATCTACTACATCAACCCTATCAACATCAAAGATGCACAGGGAAAATTATACTTTAACTCGGCAGTGGGGGATAACCGATATTAAATCGATCCCTCAAAGTGCTGGAACAATCGATAACGGAATGACATTTCAAATCAGACAATATTTCTAAATAATCAGTCATAATTAGACCAATGGCGGTATATCCATTATTAACCGACTCTAAAAACGGAGGAGGTTCTCAACTCGACTATTGTATGCTTGTTACGCGATTACTCTTCCAATAATAAACCGATTTCGATTATTCTTTTTTAGAAAATATGGCTCATCATTGCGAAGTGGTCCCATATCAGTTTGATTTTGATCCGACCAGTGATTTACGAAAAATTTGTATCAAGTCGCGACGTGATATTAAATGGTAAGAGTTGGCAGTTTTACTGAGCATAATTATTATTTTGTAGGATTTTTACACATTATTTTACCTTTTTGTATCGATATCATAAATGCGAAAGTCTGACAGTCTGTTACTTTTTCACGGCTAAACCGCTGAACCGATTTTGATGAAATTTAATGTGTATATAAGACTATAAATAGGGGATTGAAAGTTTGTATGAAGTTCGTAATTAATCTAAGCTGACGAAGTCGCAAGCAACCTGCTAGTGTATAAATAAATTTGTGTCTGGACGTGCTCGTATTGCTGACTGACAAGATCAGTGACTGAGTAGGCCGCACGAGGCTTAATGTAGCTGATCTAAGCAATGTTTAAGAGGTCAAACGATGCAGACGTGACCATGGAATTCTTCAGCCAAAACCTAAATGGCTTCACCACAGATCTTACAAGCAGTGGTTGCATCTATCTAAGTGCTATAGTAGTTTTAGCATTGTCGACAAGAGGTCCTGGGTTCTTTTCGAGTGAGGCAACTTTGAATGTGTTTTTTAATTTTCTTTTGTAATCAGCGTTGCTTGAGAATGAGTATGTGTCCGATTGGCGATGGGTTTGCCACCCATCACATTATGTGGGCTTAGTGTCTTCGGCTAGTCGTGGGTGCCCTGGTTGTCCCTCTGCTTACCTCTGCGGGGATATAGGCGTGAAGATACTTACTTATAGACATTTAAATGTTCGTCATACAAATTCCCGCCGGGAATCGAACCCGGGCCTCCCAGTTAGTCAGTGGAGTTACCCTTATTTTCATGTTGCCATGTCTTCGTTCACAGTAAGTATGGTGAGTCTCAGGGGGTCGTATCCAACTTGGCAACACAAATGCGATAATACACACGATAGGTGTGTCAGTTATATCTATCTGATTGATAAGACGGATTACTATCACCACCGTCTCCACATGGTCGCTGTGTGATTTGTTGTTTATGGAGGCGTGAGGATTTTTTTGATAACTGTATACTATCAAATTATGATAACAAAATGTATGTTAAGTGGAACCTTTAAAATTAAGAGTTTTTACATCGTTTTAATGGTCTTAGGGCCACTTGTACGTTTCTGGGTTAAGTATTAAACACTGATTTAACGTCTATCTAGGGTTATATCACCTTATCTTGGACAGTTTAACTCAACATCTAATGTAACCCGGGAATGTGCTAGTGGCCCTTAGGGCCACTTGCACATTCTCGGGTTACATTTAATATTGAGTTAAACTGTCAAATATAAGGCGATCTAAATTTAATTTTTGACTCTTCACAATTTCCAAAGCTAAAACATTTGCGGTTAGGAATTAAACAACAGTAATAAATGTTATGAAAGGGTCTTAATTCTGCGTAAGATTGACAAACTCTCTATTATTATTTCTATAATATATTCATTTTACAGACACAGCTTTTGTATACAAACAAACGTCCAGACACATAGCTTTCATCATTATATTGCCTTCGTTATATTCATAACGAAATCTATATCGCTTTTGGTCTGAATTTTAGTTTTCTTAATTACCATAAAGGATGCTGTTCAAATTTTCTAACCAACGTTGGGTCAATTTAAAAATTCATATCATCATACTTATTAAGTTATAGCCCTGATGATGCTTAAATAGTGAAACTGGTTGGCTAAATTAAATAAAAAGAACGAAGTTCCTTCGGCTAATGTAGAATCGACACAATTCATAAGTATATACTTCCTTTATGGACAGTTACTTTACTCTTTGGTAATTACTATGCATTGGCGGGGTGGAGTGAGGGTGAAAGAAAAAAGTATACACTACTCGCTTGTGCATAAGACTATCGCGCCTGAGCACGTCTCATTTAACGGTTTTATTCCACTGGCTTTTTCTTACGGTATGGTTTTTTATGAAAGTAAAATATCACATATTTTTCAGTTTGGTCGCGCATCAAAATCCCTATATCCTCAAAGCCTGCCGTTAGGAACTTCGTTCCAGTAAAAATATATTGTGGAAAGAACGAGTGAAGTAACAAATTGTTTTTAAAAGATCACATTTTACAAATGTCAATCTCTGTAAATACCGATGACCTTTAATCCTATTTCTATGGTATCTAATACCATTGACCTCTAAGTAAATGGACATGAAATAGTTACCAAAAAAGCCTGCCGCTGGCTACTAAATATGGCTGCCATTTGACATTACTAAGGCTGTCCAAAAAACGTCAAGTATCGATATCGATACATAATCTTAAAATCAAAAATTTTCAATAAACCCCCGACAAACCAATTTTTACGATAGTTACGTTTCCAACGATAAACCCACACTATCGCACACATTTTGATGTGCTTTAGGCAAACTCCAAATATAATAAAACACAATACAGTCAACTTTTAGAAAGTATGATAAATCAGCAACATCCCAGTTCTTTCATTAGATCCTTGTCAAGATATTCACTATAATATTTATTGCGTCTATAGATCATGGTTTTATTTTATCATCGCCATGTGCTTGTCCGCACACTTATTACGTAAAATATCAATTTTCGATTTCGACAAAATTTGGTATAGTAATTGTTTTAGACACTAAAGAAACATATCTAAATAATATTATCATGCTGGCAAAGCCGCGGGCAACAGTACAAAACTGCGTCAGAAAAGGTAGTATTTCGATATCGATACATGATCTATTAATATAGATATGAATTATTATTTACCTCTCGATTGAAATTGCTACTAATGTATAGCTACTCAGTTAGTTGGCTTATAAATTACGGAAATGCAATGACAAGAAAGAAATAACATTTTTTCACTTTTTACCGGCATATTTTTTTTTAAATTGTGATGGGCAAATATGTTTACTTTTACATAAGTTAACTCTTTATTTTTATTACAATATTCATTATCATTATAAAAAAATGTGATCAGGTCATATTCAAACCACTTTCCTTACTTAAAAGTGAGCACTTGAAATAATTCTTGTAACGATAGACCATGATTGATATTTTCAATGGCAATGGTATACATTTTTATCTTGTCCAAATATTCTTTTCTGAGAACGTAAAATAAAATATCGACAATTATAATAATATACCTCACTATAAAAATTGAACACTAAATATGGATTCTTGGCAAGCCTGACAACTGTCATGACGTCAATTTAAATCGACGCCAAAATGAGCATAGACAAAAATGTCGTTATCTCTTTTGGCGTACGTAATATCACCATTTGTTAAAAAGAGACAAAGAGATGTTGTTAAGTAATATGTCGAATTCAACGGTATTTATATAACTAAATTTGCTATATAACATTGTTGCACTTCTTTATATATTCCTGTTTCTATGTCTAATACTCGTACTTACTTGTCAAAATAAAGCATAAAAAATGCATTATTTTGACATTAATACATATAATAAATATTATTTATTTTAAACTTTAAAAACTTTCCACTTGGAAATGTTAAGAAAATCCGCAATATTAACTTTTAACAATGGAATGATATTATTGACAGTCGTTGAAGTGTCAAATGCGATCTATTAAATTGACCAGACTTTAATGAGTATAGTGCCGTAAAGTATTGATGAGGTCGCAGAAGTATGTTTTCAAACATAAATCGTCGCGTATGAGTAATACTTCATCCCAGAGATCATGATTTATATGACTGGACCAAAATATCCATTAAAAATCGTAAGTAAGTAAATTAAATCCCGTGTGTCTAAAATGACACATCAAGGATATAACCAAACCCAGTCAACAATCGGTATCGCTAAGCGTGTATGTCTCGACCAACGAGATAGCTTATAGGATACGTGGATCCTGGGACCTGGTTTTCGATAAAATGATAATTTATGAAATAACTGATAAATAACCACACGTGAATAAATGGTAGCAGTGTGATTTGAAGGTGAAAAGGACACAAGCTTGCAAGATTCTGCTGATTATCATATTTTTAGCACCTTCGAATTGTGTGTCTTATCTGTTGCATGACCTACATTGATTAGGTACTAGATATCTGTCCCTGAAACAAACCCAACATCGCGTCAAAAGTTGGCAGTCGACGAATGATCGCCCGGAATGACAGATTTATGATTAAACCCAAGTAAAATGGAAAAAAGATTGATAATTACCACGTGGTTTCAAACTGAAACAAAAGACAAGAACTTACTCTCATGTCGTGTAAAGGAGCGCAATCAAAGGAGAATTGTTTGCTTGAGAGTATGTTTGATATATGTATTTACAAAACGTAAAACTGAATTTTAATAAATTTCGCTATCCATAAATACGAATGTGACTATCTAATGGAAAGGTTTGCATTATTTTTTGAATTTTTTGTTTAGTTCATAACTTCGTCATTAATTGACGATTTCGAAAATTCTTTATCCTATTAAGTTATACTTTCCTTTTGATACCATTTCAACAAGTTTTGAAAAATATAACGTCAGGCTTTCAAGCACGAATGCATTTTTTTTGTCGAGGCATAAGGAAAGCGTATTTTGGGTGAGCTGGAAGAAATCTCTTTATCTGAGGTAAGCTGACCTTTTGCACAAGTCTTTTAGTTTCAAAGTTTAGTTAAGTTGTTTGTGTAAAATAAAATTATTAAATAAAATAAAAAAAGTATTAAAAAATTTGGTGTCGTGGCACACCAGGTAGGAACGAAGTTCCTTCGGCTAATGTAGAGTCGACACAATTCATGAGTGCATGGCGGGATGGAGTGGTAATAGAGAGAGAAGGGAAGAGAGAACGAAAAGAAAGAGGGAGAAAGAAAAAAGGTATTACACACTACTCGCTTGTGTATACGACTGTCGCGCCTGCGCACGTCTCATTTAACGGTTTTATTCCACGCACTTTTTCTTACGGTTTTAAGTACTATCACATTCTTTTCAGTTAGGCCGCGCAGCAAAATCCCTATGGAACTTCGTTCCAATAAATGGATACACATTCTTCTAAGGTCGGCAAGGCATCGGTGGTACTTGGAGCTATTACGGATGTCCGTAGAATGCTGTGATAACCTACCTTCGAGACGTACTTGTCCTTTTGCTTCTTATTTTATAAAAAAATAGACAGCAGAGATTTTTTATTGATTGTAAAATAATACAAAATCATCGTAAGCAGTCTAGACAGTAAAAAATATGCTTTTTCTAACATAAAAAATGTGCATGTCGAATTCAAAGCATCCGTTGGTTAAAACTTAATTTAAAAAAAATATTTATAGATAAAGCGGATTCAAAGTTAAGGTCAGGAGGTGCAAGAAAAGTCATTGACAAGAATGCTTATTGCATCTGCTTTATTGTTTTAAGCATCTAGTTTTAAAAAGATTAATAAATAATTGAAAAAATATAGTCAAAGAGTCAACGTCCGATAAGGTAATATAAACTGCTTGATCGCTCCCAAATGTTATAGGAACATGCCATTGTTCACATATCAGATCAGACTTGAATTGAATTACAATGTAGCTCGTTATTGCTAGCGATATCTATACTTACTCAATTTCATAATGTTGGACGTCAACAGGTTAACTGTTGTTGACAGTTGTGTTTGTTGCTTGTTTCATTTTCTTATATAAAAGAGGAAGAAAACAAAACAGTGAGTTCAACGACAGCTAGTGATTAGGATTACCGAGCCATGGCAAAAATGCGCTATATTTGTGTATGCGTGTGTGTGTTTGCTGATTTGAAAAACCTACGATTGTTATTTGACACTTAGTGATCGTTTGCATCTTAATTGCTGATTGCTTGTCTATCTCGACATATAATATGTAAAGATATAAATGTATAATTTTAAACAAACGTGTGTCTCTCTTTTTATTTATGTTGGTCAAAGTCCTGTGTGGAATAAACCATTTGACTCTCTGTCTTGCCCGGATACGAATCAATCGCTTCATCTATTCCATTCGCCATCATGACAATGTGATGTCCCGGTCAGGAGGGTAAGGTTCCGGTAGACTTGCACAATTCCACTAGCACACCAGCCATATAAAAGCGAAGCACCTACAACAACTATGGCCACGATTTTTTCTTCTCATTAGGTGTCATTCGATCAAGAGAGCCAAATTCTTGTTCGTCATTTTGTCACAAATCTCTCTAAATTAATCCAAACCTATTATAGTTATACACAAGATAAAGCGTTGTTAATAAAAATCTCAGTGAGTATTGGCAATTCCTTTCTGCGTTAGTGGCAAATAAATTTTAGTTAATGTTTTAATGACATCGGTTCAGTTTGTAAATTCGCCCCGCATGTGACTTTTAATAAATGATTAAGCCCTTTTCGCTTAAAATAAGTTGGTACGCTAGAAAATCCCTAAGTATCATCCAGACGGTTGTAATTACGCAACAATCACGCCTACCACAAAGGTAACCTTGGTGGAAACTTTGTTTGAAACAAATCAAAATTTGGATTAAATCTACGTTCCACACGGTTGAAAACAATGTGTACAACCAACTTTATTTCGTCTGGAACCTCTGATATTGCGTATTTTTTATAAATGTGTGGTATTTTTTAGAGTAAACGGTCAGTTTTAAATATGTGTCATGTAATGATTTCTATGTACCCGATAATGACGTAATCGTTGTCAATGTATCTACTATAGTTTGAATCCGCCAATGTACTACGTGTTTGCTAAAATACGATTAAATAAATAATGATGTACTTATACAAAAGCAAAATCTTAAGATGTTCAGTAATCCGAACGGTCTTAATTCGATCGATCGGTCATAATCAACTGTATTTTAACCGACTCTAGAAAAGGAGGAGGTGTTCACTATATGTTTTTTTATTATAATATTAATAAAATAAATAACTTTGTTTTTTTTAATTTTTGTTTTTCTTTTTAAAAACATAGATTCGGGATTCTAAGGTGGCGGCCCATATTAATTTTATCAAAAACGGATTTATGAAAAATTATGCATAATTTCTTTCATATAACCTAAAAATTGCTTGCAAGATGTTGATAAAATTTATACTCGTATGTGACCATTTCGAAATAATTAGGTATGTCCGAAAAAAGAATTATCAAGTTGGAATCAGATTTTGCAATTTTGTATGTAATGTATTCTTAAAACTGTTTCAGGCAGTTGGGTTTTAGTTTGGTCCATTAATTCCTTTACAATGAAAACGTTGATACTGAAGAAACAAACGTGAAACCGATATAAAAAAAGTAGTCTCAAAAATGGGCATGACACATTGTTTTAGTAACTGGGGCCTCAAATTCTAAAAAAAGGACTCTCAGTTTGCCTTAATACTGCCCTGGTTTTACAGTCACAAAACAAGCAAGTTATTTGTTTACTTTGGGATTATTAATTACGCAAATTACTGTCCAATTAATGGGTGTCCAGTATTTTATTTACATTAAGTCTAGTTTTAATAGTGGGTATATATACAAAACAGAATAAAAAATAAATATAGTCAAAGAGTCAACGGCCGATAAGAAATGAACAGCGTGATCACTTTCAAATGGAGAAGGATCACGCAATTGAACATTGTTCACCAAACAGATTCCACGTGAGTCGAATTACAATGCAATTTGCTATTGTGATAATCTACCTATATATTAATACGTGATGCCAAAACTTTGGACCCCTTTTTACGAAAATTGCGCGGACGGAGAAGCATAAAATTTGGCACGCTTATAGTTTATGTGCAGAAGAAGTGCAGAACGCTAATATTTTTCAATAATAATGCTTATGAAGTACACTAAATCAACAAATAAAACATTACCCACATTACCATGCATTTTACACACACAAACAAATAAACTAACGATAAAAGATCACAGATGGCGCACTAACTATTCATAAAGTTTAGTAGTTGGTCTTGAGAAATGAAGATGGTGTTCTTATCAACAAGATATTAAAACTTACTATAGTTGAATTTCCACCAACGGGCGACCACTAGTAAGATATCAATGCCTCACCTTATACAGTAGCTGTGGAAACCCAGCTTATCTTTGCCTCTACAGGAGGAAAACGAAATACTTATCTAGGGGTCAGATATTATGTTTAGTTACTCTACTTACGTACTATAAATTCGTACACGAGGTGTGTCTGTATGTTGACATCTATGTATGTTAAAATAGTAAAATATCTTCACGCCCATATCCCCGAAGGAGTAGGCAGAGGCACAACCATGGCACCCACGATTAGCCGAAAACACTAAGTCACACAATGTGATAGGTGGCAAGCCTATCGCCAGCCGGTATATGTCATGTTTGGATACCCTACATACGTAGTATAAAATCGTACAAGAGGTATATCTTTATATTGACATCTATGTATGTAAGAATGAATCTCCATTTCGAGCGGCGATCGCATCACGCCTGAACGGATGGAACAATATTGCCAATTATTTTTGTTGTGTTAGTTAGTGTCGGGTAAATGTTATTATGAAAAGAAAATGGGGAAATAGCAGAGCAAATAGGAAAACCAATACTTTATATTTTTTCTTTATATAAACTGTTAAGAATGTTAAACTGTACAAAGTTCGCGGGGTCGGCTAGTCTATATGAAATTAATACCTGATTTACCATGGTCATCACATCGCGCTCAAATGGACGTACCAATTTCGCTAATTATTTTTTGTGGTATTAGTTATTGACAAAAGAAAGTTCTTGTGAAGAAAACAACCAGGAAAATTGCAACGAAAATAAGGGAAAATAATACTTTAACTTTTTCTAAACAAACTGTTAATAGCTATTAACGTCAAGTGATTCGAAGTTAGCCGGGTCGACTAGTTGCAATATACAAGGAATAAAAAATGTAATAATTACTACTTAAATAACATAAAAATTGAGTGAAAATTCCCCGAGAGAAGTCGCATGCAAAAGCTAGCGTTTCATTATAATCAAGAACGTTTAACGTTCACAAACAACAATGTCCTATTTTTGTATCTAATCAATATTAAATTCTTCACATAAATATTATTTGATAATAATTGAGGGAAGTAATATATAGAGTATGATAATTTGTAACTGATTAAATCCTTTGATGAACGCGTAGGTACACAGTAGAACAAAGAGTTTGACCCGTTCAACCCTAAATGGGATTTTCGAAAAACAATATCTTCACGCCTATGTCCCCGAAGATTTAGGCAGAGGCACAACCAGGGTACCCCGACTAACCGAAGACGCTAAGTTCCACAATGTGATAGGTTGCAAGCCTATTACCAACCGGGCACATATCATATCCCAGGCAACGTTATATTTATAAGAAAATTGGAAATACGCATTTTTCATATTTTTGTTGACTAACACGGAGATCGGCCCGAGACCTCAAGAAGTCAAGTTCGATGCCGGACCGCTAGATCACAGAGGCGATAAATTTCTAGATTATTCTTATACTTATATAAAAATGAAACTCTCTTTCCCTTGGTCATAGCATCATGCGTGAACAGATAAACAACGTCGCCAATTTTTTTTACTGTGCTAACACAGAACATTTCAAGAGAAGGTGCATAAGAAAAAAAGACATTATTCGTAGTTAAGACAGGACAATGTCTGTCCATCTCCCAACCGGTTCAAGCGAATCGGTATAGGCTGGCTGCTCCTCCACACCCTTCTTTGTTCATAAGGCGACACGAAAAGCACACAGGGTGTTGGTGGTTGGTAGGACACACTACAACGTAGCCGCCGGCCTCGGCGACGAAGACCTCTCTTGCGCCCGGCGCCTAACGCCGAGCGACGAGCAGCCACTAGTCCTCCATCAAGTCCACCAAGTAACCAGAACGCAGCACCAAGTCGAGGTACGGTCTCCCGGGAGACAGCCCTTGTAGCTGTCGTTGTAGGTAACAGTCTCGGGCTGAGCACTCTGCTCGGCCCACAAAGCTCGGTGAAGTTGTAAAAATCGCGAGATTAGCTACAAATTAGTTATTTAAAAAAAAGGCATATGGATGACTTTACTATCCCCTCTATCAATACCAGATATCCGGGGTTGCTTGTTGCCATCGAGATCCTGTGTCCCGTGCGCTACTCTTAACGATCTGCTTTTCCTGTTGAGTGGGTTTTGTCAATGCCTGTTAGATAGTAATATTTTAACCTAAGGATACGACCTCTCTTCCTAGATCGATGTTTCCATGGACGGATCCAGAAAGAGGGAGAAAGAAGCTGTAATTAATAGTCAAAGTGAAGCATTTCTTTACTGATTCTGTGGTGACGTGAACTCTTTCAGACTATAATAAAAAAAACAGAAATTTTGACAAACTAACGTACACACACACACAAACACTTCTTTTCCGCCGGGTTTTAAAAATTATAAATTCTCCCCGGGTAAAAATTAATCTTAATTTTCTAAACATTTTTTTTATATTAGTAGATAAGCAACTATATTTTCCCTAACTAAAGATATTCAAATAAGTAGGTATGTAATATGTTTAAATATGTATAAAGTTACATCATTGAAATGAATACCGATAGAGCTCTATGTTTACTTACTATATCTTTATATTACATTATTACATTAATAAAGAGGCGTGTAACTATTAGACCAGGCTGGCGCTGTTGGTAAATTTATTTTATCGAGTATGAGAAAATTAAAGATTTTAGGCAACCAAGGCAAAACCTGGCAACTTTTGTATAGTCATAAAAGAGTTGTCAAAAAATATGACTTATGATACCCGCATGATTTATCTTTCAAATATAAGGGACTCATTGAGTAAAACTGGGAAATATCTTTGGATATGACATTACAAACATTGACAACTTCGTTGTTTTTTAATGAGTATTAGTATACATACAAACGTTATCATGTTTCTATAGTTGAATCAAACCAGTAATTGAAAGCCTTCAGTTTTCCCAAAAAAGGGATCTGCCAAATAAAATTTAAAGATAATCTTCTACAAAAATAGTCCAATTTTATTGACAAAAATCTAGGTCATTTTTTCGCCAGTAACCATTTCATCATAATATTTGATGAGCAAGGTTTACCGACAGCACGTGCTAAGTCTATAGTGCTATAGTGCCAGGTATATAGTTTTCTGACATTTGTATCGGTCCTCTTTACGATGGTAACGGTTTCGTGCTGGTACTCGATGATGTAGATGTATTGATAGTACCTGTCCGGTCTATATTGTTATCGTTGGTACAACGTATTTAGACTCGATTGACGTTGGTGACTGAAATAGCTATTTAGCTATTTTGTTCGCTTATCTGTATGTTTTAATACGTATTATATGACGACACAATTATCTCTACGCATCAAAATAAAATTGTCCTTCCCCCCCCTATGAACCATCTATGACATATATGTCAATAGTGAAAGATTGACAAAGCAAATAAACAATGCGAATGTGGATGGTTGTACCCAGCGGGGAGATCTAGGTTAACATTCCACGATCAAATCTCTAGGGTAGCAGAGTATCTGGATCCGGCGTGTTTTAATGAATTTATGCATACCTATATATAACGTAAGCGAAGGGATGTGATGACCCCGTATCAGTATTTGAGTTTTATTAGTTAGTAGATGTTACTTGCTTCTAATTTTTTATGAGAGTCTATAGGCTACGTTATATCTTATATACAAAATTCTCGTGTCACAATGTTCGTTCCCATACTCCTACTAAAAGGCTCGACTGATATTCATGAAATTTTGTGAGCATATTGAGTAGGTTTGAGAATCGGCCAACATGTATTTTTTATAACCCTAAGTGATGAGAGTAAATCTTTTTCATACCCCTTAGTGATAAGGGTGACTCACCCCAATTTTTTCACATTTTTCATATTTAGACCAAAGATGGTTTAGGTGCGTCACATTCCCGTGGCCGTGCTTTTGGTTTAATGTGTATATTCGCGTAATATTTATTTAGTTCTATTTTAACTATGTGAATAAAAAGTGGCATATACGAGTACAATCAAGTCAATAAGTAAGGGAATTGAGATATATGAATATAAGAATAAAAACAATCTGCACTGTACATTGCTGGTCCGGGCTCCTTTGCACAATGCACCATCTGCCTTCCTACCCAGCAGCTCGTAAAAGACGAGCATAGACTAATCGTCACTAACACCGTGATATTTGACTAGGTGGTAGAGTTTCGCCGCAACTCGCCCGAATTGGTACCATAGTCTTACATATTACTGTCGCCATAACCTCAGGACTTGCCGTTGACGTGTTCCGGTTCGGAGGGTAGCCGGTAAACTTACTTTTGCTCGAGGTCTAGCATCCCGGCCGCAAGTTGGCAACGCAACATTACCACCTTTGGTGTCCGCTTCCGCTTATTTTGCAAAATATTGCAAAATCCGCGTGTTTGTTTGCCTTCCAATATCATAAAAAAAGGGTTACTCTTAAATTTCGAGTTCATTTAAATTAGTACTGGACATGTAATTTTAGGTGCTCTTGAACACCGATAAAATAATGTATTGTTTATTATTAACTAAATATTAATACATAATTCCCTATGTATTAAAACTATTGACGTATTTCAGAGAAGTTAACTGAAGTCACTGATCTGATGTAAATTTCCGATTTGCATGCAGT
>NJDD01004291.1:61764-131101 GCA_002245505.1 Calephelis nemesis
ACTTATTATGTGTCATTAATATCGGCAGGGAAAATGTCTTTATATAGGTTAAAATTACACCATCTATGGAATAGCGCATGGGTAAAAGGCGGCAAATATTATTTTGCCTGGGGCGGCGAAATAGCTGGATCGGGCGCTGCTTGGCGTTTGCTAAGTTAAGCCGTTTCAAAAGCTCCCTTCTGTTCTATTATCTTAAAATGAACGTAATAGTTATAGAACGTATTTCCTAACAGTAAATAAATAAATATCCCATGACAAGTTACACAAATTGAATCTAACCCGTAAGCAAATTATATGATTGTGTTATAAGTGTAAGTCAACGATTCTAATACATACATAGACATACTTAAATAGATACCAGAATAAATTTAATAAACACCCAGACCCGGAAATGCTGACATCTAAATGTTCATCACACAAATGCCTGCCCCCTTGTAATTAGGCGTGTACGGTAGCTACTTGACCAACGTGGCGGTCAAAAAGAAACACATGACATTATTCCGACATACACCAAAGCTGTTGTATTTGCCTTGCCGTTGGATGTGATGTATGTGTGATTTGTTTACCGGCCTCTTTAATCTCCGCAACGGACCACAACAATAGCAAGCACTGACGTTATGACGACCAAAATAGGTAAAAGTAATGGAACAAAACTGGGCTAATCGTCAATATAATTTGCCACTTATTTACGGTTGCGGTGTTAGTGATAATAATAATATCTATGCTGGCATCTTCAAACCCATCTGATAGTATACAGTTGGACAGTACTCTTCTTCCGAGACCAACATTGGGAAAAACATACTTTATCAAAAATAATTTATACTTTAAGCACCTTATTTATAAATATTTATTTACATTTATTTGGTCAGTACTTATATATTACACAAATACTTTTAAGATATTTTTCTATTGTATTTTGTGGCTTTTTGATTTGGTTGTTCACAAAAATAGAAGTTTTTTTAGTTGAGTTTTTCTACAACTTCTAGAAATGAAACATACAACAGTGTTAATAAAATTCTTATTGCAAACCTGTCTTAATATTGCTACTAAAATTATTTGAAAGTCATCTTAATCTTTAACATTCCTGTAGTCAATTTATATAGCATTAAAACTGAGCTCCATTTTGCCATTATTTTATTTTGTCATTTATAAATAAATTCAAAGGAAATGCGGAATCTAAGTCCATATGTCTTTTTTTTCGTAAAAAAAAACTTTGTTTTGTTGTCTGTCAAAAAAAGAGCTAGCTTTTTGTGCCTATAGTTGATTTGAGCACGTTTACAATACTTTGGCTTTTACAAATTTCAAACTAAAATAAAATACCACTTTAGACAGTATTTAAGCCTTTACCCTTATTTATTGTTTATTTTTCGTCTAAGAGAAGGATAAATTTAAAATCTTATCTGATATTCAATTTTTTTCGTATTTTTTTTGTGTCTTAATAATTAGGTAAAAATTAAATAGAGACGAGGCCCTATTAGTGCGTTGCATCGTCGCTTTCCATATATCTAATACACAAGATTTGTTGCAACGACGCGATGCAGCGTACGCAACGCATCAATGGGCCCTCACCCTATAGGGAACAACCAGTCGCCACTACGCCTACAGGCCAGTCTGAGAGATTTTATCGCCTGTGTATTTGAAAACTGCTTTATTTTCTCATTATCGCAACTATTATTTTTGCAGGCGCAATGAATTTTTTAAGTATTTCTTAAAACTAATATTTGTTTTATGTTATCACGTGGTAGTCTTTTTATATTTCAGCACATAGACTAAGTCGACATCCATAGACTAAGTTGTAGAAGACACGGTGTTATCATCGAGCTAGCACGGGTCTTGGTAACATTTCGGGTCGCTGAGGCGCATTTTCCCAAGACAAGGGAGCTCCAAACTTTTTCGGCTTCAAGACGTATATAAACTGAAAAAATGATATTAGTAGTAATAAAATTATTATTGCTATTATTAAGCTTGGGGTTAAAAGCCAACAAATAAATGAACTCATTACTGTATTCTAAAATACTGGATTCGTCATCGTTATATCGGTTCCTAGTGTTGGAGTGTAAGGATCAGTTAAAATCACCCTAATGTCATCATAAATGTTAAGCATAAATGGGTATACACCATGTAACATACTCATCAAATACTACGAAAGTATATTAAGTATATACCACGTGATACAATAATCAAGCGATATTACACAGTTTAAAACAAGGTCGCTTTTTACCGTCTGTATCAGTGTATGATTAGATCTTTAAAATCGCAACAGATTTTGATGCATTTTTTTAATAGAGAGAGTAATTCAAGAGCGAGATTTACATGTTTAATAACAAGTTTGTCTACCTGTGTTACGCTGGGACGGGCTGCTAGTAATCTATATTATACTAGCACACTCGTCAAATACTACTACTTCCAGATACTCTGTGGTACTGTACTACACAATTATCAAGTCCAAATTCTATATACCACCTAACACACTTATCAAATTCTACATTTACATACCGTTTCATGTACTTATCAAATATAAATACTACGTATTAGACTGTCTGAAACTGTCTGTCAGTGAAATGTCTAAACTTATACCACATTGGAACACAATCATCAAGAGATAAGTCCATCTAACTTATTCCATCTAACTTATTATAGACATAAGTCCATCTAACTTATTCGTCAAACACTTGCAATGCCTTAAACAATGCTTGTATACACTTGTATATTATACTTACAAATAATTATTGAGTCTATTTACATCGAACTCAATATTCAACCACTAATATCTTGATTACCTACACCAGACACCACATTCATCAAGCACAACTTCTATATACCATGCACCACATTCATCATTCATCAAGCCCCCGACGTATATTCACCAGATACCACATTCATCATTTATCAATCACTACGTCTATATGCCATGTACCACACTCATCATTCATCAAGCACCACGTATGTACACCAGATACCACATTCATCGAACACCACGTATATACACCACACACCCGTTAACTACTGTAATTGTCCTACCACAGTCAAGTTCTACTATGTACATATACCACGTACCACAACAGCACCATAGAGTGCCCCCACGACAAACCCCACCGCCACGTCTCCCCAGTGGTGCTTGTGGTCCACAACCCGCGACAGCCCCACGTACCACGCAGCGATCAGAACGGCGAACTGGATCCCGTGCCGCAGGAGCTTAGATCCCCTCCATTTTCCTTTCACTTGTATATAGAACTAAAAATATATTAGAAAATTAATCTTTAAAGCCAAATAATACCGCCCTCGTTAACTAATTCTACAAAAGTATTGCGCGCAGTACCGTCTTTACCATAAGGGCACATGGGGCCAATGCCCAGGGCCCCCATACACAGAGGGCCCCGAATAGAGGATTCAATCCCGGGATCCCGAATCCCAGGATCCCGGTCATATTTTAGTCCCGAAATTTTTGCGATTAAGTTTCATAAATCTCGGGATTTTCGGGATTTGTAGTTTTCTAAAAATGTGAATACAAATGCACGTGAAATGAAACGTCCTTACTTCCATTTGACGTTTCGACGGCCATCTTTTATACACTGCTGATTTAATTTGTAATTGCTAACGACCGGTACCACAGTATTACGTGTAAAAACCGCCTTACGTCGTGCTAGAATTGATCCTTTTTGTTAATTGGTGATAATCAATGATTTTTTTTAACAAATAACAATCACTTTTGTGTCTGAGTGAATGTAGATGAAAAATAACAAACCCGTGTTGGTCCGGGCTCCTTTGCAGAATAAACCAGGCAGCTCGTAAAAGGCTTATAGTCACTAACACCGTAACATCTGACTAGGTGGTAGAGTATTGAAGCGACTCACCCGGATGGGTACCACCGCCTTATTTATTCCTGCCGCCATAACGTAATGACGTGTTCCGGTTTGGAGGGTAAGGTAGCCTGTAAACTTATTTTTGCTTGAGACCTAACATTCCGGCCTCAGATTGGCAACGCACTATTACCACCTTTAGTCTATAGGCGGCGAGAATTTCTTACCAACAGGAAATGCGTCTGCTGTTTGCCTTCCAATATCATAAAAAAACAAGTCTTTAGAAGTTGATTTTTTTTGAGTTGTAAAAAAGTAAAGAAACTAGGCAATTCTGTAGCTAGTGTCAGTCTAGTCAGTTTATCAGAATAAGTATAATTTTGTTTTGTTTTCTAAAGATTTAAAAACAGCTGATTTTCATATTTTTAACTGTCTTTTTCGTACCACTTTCTAGAAAGTACAATAAACCATTACAATCCCGGGATTTTGCTGATTTCCCGGGATTAACTGAACACAATCCCGACATCCCGGGATTAGAAAAAATAACCGGGATCGAATCCTCTATAAATATCTTATACCAAATTCTCGTGTCACAATGTTTCCCGTACTTTTCCGAAACGTAGTATTCAAACGTAATTCAGTAGGTCTGAGAATCAGTGACTTATTTTTCATACCCCTAAGTGATACGGGTGATTCAGCCCAATTTTTTTACTAAAATCAAATGTAAAAAATTTGCAGAATAACGTCTGCCAAGTCTGCTAGTAAGTATTAATACTCATATAAATGAATCTTGGGATTGCGTGATCATCGCATCACGCTTGAAGGAGGGTCCAATTTTGCTAATTCTTTTTTTATTGTATTGGTAACAACCAAGATAATTATCACACAAAGACAAAATCCGGAAAAAGTGCAGGGAAATTGGGAAAAACACACTTCAGTTTTGTCCGCACAAACTGTTAATATTAAGCGATACAAAGTTCGCCGGATCGGCTAGTGTGAAATAAAACTTACAATGAAAAATATTGCGCAGTACATAGCGAAGCTTGAATGCGCGCTGGGGAAGGACAAGCGCATGTCCTTAAGTTTGGCCGGGTCACTCCCCTGGCAAGTGTATTCCTGGATATATCCCAGGGTATTGAGAGGAGATGTGGAGATTGGTATCGGCCTGCATACCTGAAAGAATGACAAATATTTGCTTTCACAAAACTGCTATCAAATTTCAAATTTAACAAAAAATAATTAAAAATAAATTTGTAAAAAACTTTTTTTAACACATAACATACTTACCAATATTTAAAAAAATATGCAAATGTGACGAAAATAATATCTAACCTCGAGGGCAGGAAAACAAGAAAAGACTTAGATCACAACCCGAGTCCAACAAACATGTGATCTAAAATCCTTACTGCCAGTGGTGGTGTTTATGCTATTTTTCTGGCCGACAGAGGAAAGTGGCAGTTTCTGCGTGAAAACGTTCATTTTCTGTCTGGAGAGCAGAAAATTTGGTTTTTTATTGACTAAGATGACAAACGAATAGCGGTTCATCTGAGAATGTGGGATCGCCACCGTTCACCAATTATGACAATATCAGAGCTCTCAGAGTTATAGAATCGATTAGAGTAACTCGTTACTTTGCACCAAAATACATAAAAAATAAATAAGTACACTGAAAATAAAACTTAAATGAAACAAAGGCGGGTTTATTTGCTCTACTCAGCAAACACGGGGAAAAGATAGATCTTAATACTCGACGTCCACCACGATGTTCGATGTCTAGAAGCAATGTCCATGTTGTGTTGGATGAGATGCTAAAAGGTGAGTAAAAATTCGTCGTTGCCAGAGTTAAAACGTAGTGATTATATTCTCTTTGGCCAGAGTTTCCGTTTCGTTTTGACAATTGATCTTGATCAGTAGGGTTATTTTTGAATCTCGATTCTATGCAAATTTGCATTGCATTGGAAATCGTAACCACGTATGTCATTTTAGGTATTCTTGAACACGGTGCTAGCGGATTAGTAACATTTTGTTCCAAAAAAACAACGAATCTGAGAAATTATTTAGTATTTATTATTAGGATTGTTAACAATTCGTTATTAGTGTGTCAAAAGAAAGAGTATCTAAAATGTCATATCTAATTATTATAATAATTCCAATTTCCGATTAGCACGAAATCGCCATTCAATGGGGTACCCCACCAGACGTACTTTCGATTATTATTATCTGCTCCAAAACTGTCTAGTATCGTATCAGAATTGTAATAGGAATATAAAA
Source organism: Calephelis nemesis (assembly GCA_002245505.1). Taxonomy (NCBI): domain Eukaryota; kingdom Metazoa; phylum Arthropoda; class Insecta; order Lepidoptera; family Riodinidae; genus Calephelis; species Calephelis nemesis. The sequence continues at coordinate 67,833 of NJDD01004291.1, forward strand.
TATTAATGGATTTTTATTTTTTGCAGAAGTTATGTAATTTTGAGTATTAAACCAACGATGTGCATGATGGAAAAGAAACAAAGCAGTTTAACGGTTTAACAGGCACATGAAGCTATATTACTATTGGAGCTTACACACTTAACAAAAAATTCATGTGATTATTACCACATATAGCTGACTTTTATGTACTCTAATCTACTCTATTTGAAAATGACATAATTCTTTATATTTTATTTTTTGTTTGCCATGCGAATGTGGATGGGTGTAGATACTCGGGGAGACCTAGACTGATATTCCGCGATTAACTATCCGAGGATGGTGTCAAGTTTCCCGGAACCCCCTTATTTGTGTGCAAAGAGTAATAAATGTGGAGGAAACTAGGCAGGGCTATAGGATTTTTGCACTCGATATCCCCTGACTATCCCAAAAGAGACTGCGTGAAGATGTGTACGAATATATTGTTTTATCAGCGAACAAGCACAACATAGATGTTACTGGTGCGTCGCTTTCTTAAGGCGGGGATGGAAGGCTTGTTTTGAAATTTTACCGACTATCCTACCAGACAGAAACATGGCAGCCATTATGGTGGTACGAATAGGGAAGGCGGTGGATCCCTACCCGGGTGAGGAGCTGCACAGCACTCTACCTCCAGTAGGTTTTTGGTAATGAATTATACTTCAACTAGTGCTCGCATCATACGAGCTGCCTGGCAAAGAGTCAGATTGTCTATTCTACTTAGAGGACCCGAACCCCACACGGGCTAGGTGAATAAACAGAAAAATCCGATATATTCTGTTTTCAGAATTTTCTTTTTTCTGTTTCTGTTTTCAGAACAAGATTTTTCTTGTGCTAGTTGCTTTTCAATATCACTAGGCTACGAAACTTACGTCAAAGAAATGTGGTCTCAGTCTTCCGATAACATACTTCCCGGAGTTGGTTGTTAGCTGTTGGCAGGCTGCACCAAAAGTGAACACTCCTATCGTTTTGTAACTTTCCCAAATCCATCCTGGTATGAGAGAGCCGGAGAGAAACTTCTCTCCTGTCTTCTTTCCTTGTTTGTCACGCACTAATTCTGTGATGATGACCTGTAATTTTTTACAAAGATTAGCACCTGTGTAATAAGTGTGTACCCACACATGTTTTTGAAAATAGGGATTTGCTCTAGGTACAGGATTTAGAGCAAACAGGTACTAATTAGGACGATTCGTCGTACAACTTCAGCACCTAAGTATCTTCACGCCCATATCCCCGAAGAAGTAGGCAGAGGCACAACCAGGGCACCCACGACTAGCCAAAGACACTAAGTTAAACAACATCATAGATGGCAAGTCTATCGCTAACCGGGCACATATATCCAATATCGAGCAACTTTTTTTTTAATTAGAAAATTGGGAAAACCAAATTTTCTTTTTGTTGCACCTAGTTAAGGCCAAATCATGACAGAGGCAAGCGCTGACGCTAAAACAGAAAAATACAATATATAAACGAATATTCCTTACCGTAGCAACTATAAAAGCAAATCCCACACCTGCCAGCAGGCCCTCGGATACAGTCTGCTCTTTGTAGGGCAACATCAGTGTGTGGTCGTCTGGGAAGTAACCCCTGTGGTATGGCTCTGCCACCAGGCTTATCACAAGTAAAGGCACTCCAACTGAAATAGATTTTCATGAATCAAATCTTTCATTATCAGGATAACAGCAAACTTGCTAAAAAAATTGGTATTTTATTGAAATGGGTTTTGCAAGCATCGGGACTCAGGAACCCTTGTAAAATATTCTACCTATAAAAACTTTTTAAGTCGCATTGTAGTACTGTTGCTGTAATTTGAGAATAGTTTGACTTTTGGGAAAACTGTTTTTTTTATTGTGTTTTGCGGTTTATAAAATAACTTAATTACATATACTATTTTTAATCACGGAATAAGTTTTAATAATATTCCCTGTGTGGGTTCGGGTGTCTTTACAGAATAGACCTTAGCTTTTCTGCGCCGGGCTGCTCGTTAAAGGTGAGCATAGGCTTACCGTCACTAGCACACGTGACATCTGAAAAAAGTGGTCGAGTTTTGCAGCGACTCGTCCAGATTGGTTACCACTGCCTTATCTATTCCTATCGCCATTATGTCAGTGCTTGCCGTTAACGTGTTCGCGTTCGGAGAATGAGGTAGCCAGAAAATTTCTGCCATGCGAATGGCAGATATCTACCATGTTTTGTGATATACTGTTCTTTTTGCACTAGTTTTCACTTTAATCTAAATTATTAGGTTCCTCACATGCTTACTACCTAACCTATTAAAGTTTTGGAAATCTATCCTGAAAAGTCTCGTGTCGGTCCCCTGTGTAGAGTAGATGACCTTCCTCTTTGCATGGCAGTTGTCAAATGAGTCAATATCAACAAAACAACTGGTGGAAGAGTGCTATGCAATAAATTCCCCGTATAAAGATCCACTACCTTACCACTACCTATTCCTGCCGTCATAATAATGATGTCTCGTTTCTGTCTGAAGGGTAAAGTAGACTATCATAATCCCACTCGTTAACTGTGTACTCCGCTCGCTTTCGCTTTGTAGCGATAGCGTCTTTGTTACCGTTTATACCGAACTTTTATCAACATAAAACAAATTAAAAATGAATGAAAAATAATGAATGAAATATGAAAATGACAAATGACGCCACAGCGCAAGGTGCACAGTTAATTTGTACGGGTTGTAACATTGGCCACAAGATGGCGACGTCCCCATAACAATTATATGTCTGCAGGCTGCGGTTGTCTCTTACTACTTCCTAGCAGATATTAAAAAATATGTAATCTAATTTATTACCTATTAAAAATGAATATTACATAATTAGTGGTTAAAAACAGCGCCATCTGTAATGTCTATTTGTTACAAAATTAGGGTCAGCTCAAACGCATTTTTTTACAAATCTTCTATATCATTATCTTGCAATTTGTTAATGACATCAGTCGTCTTTGAAAATACATACTTAAATATAGAGTTATACAAAAACGACAGTGATTGTCAGTCTAGAATTAATATAGTCTTTGCTACTAGAAGAGCCGCGTTCTTGATCGCTGTCTTATCACATAAAAAACCCTTGTTCTGCATAATTATCATTTATCAGCCTGGATTAAATTTTGTCAACTATTCTAATATCGCGATAAACAACGAGAAACAAGGCTTTAATCAAGGTAAATATTGTTCAACTACAAGGCAAAATGGTCGCCACTTCAGCATTAAAAACTACTCAAGGCCACTGTTAACTACTTATTATAGGTAGTACTCGTATACTAGCAGTAATTGTAGCTTTACGCGGAAAAACTGTATTTATGCGTAAATGTTAGGTAGGTACATACCTATTAGCTGTTTGCTCCTTTGTCAGATTCTTAAATAATTACGATTCTAACACAAACTTTCGTCCTCTATTAGGTATAGTCCCTTGGGGAATGACTTTTGAAAGAAATAGGATTTGTTTGTACCCGGCTCCTCAGATAAGTATATGGATATCAAATTTCATCAAATCCAGCTTAGTGGTTTAGCCGTGAAGGAGCAACAGACAGTCAGACAGACGAACAGATGACGAAAGCAACCGACATGATGGAAGCACAGGGAATACTTTGAAAATACCTACTTAATTTTTGCATAACTGAGTATTAGACGATATAGGTAGGTAGGTACCTACCTAATAATTGAAATCAAAGTTCGCAATTTTTTAAATAATCTGAAAGGCGTTTCAGATCAGCTAAATAAACATCATGGGTATTTATTAGTAGATACGTTATTATAATACGCTAAATTTAGGTACCTACTTAATTAAATACCCACTGTCATTTTTTCACTTTTAAAAATATATAACTAAACGTCCTTATTATATAATATTATACTCGTTTCAAATACGTGATATTCAATTTTTTCTCAGACATTTCACGGATTTGTGAGTTCATTGGATGTTAGCTTCAAGGTGATTGTCGCGATAATCTGCTTCATCGAGTTCTACGATAAGTTATTTCCTTGTTTCAAAGTCTTTCGATAACATTGTGATTTGATTTCATTCAGATCGAAGTATACAAAGGAACTGCCTGCCTATCCCTTAAGGGACTTGGCGTAAAGATATCTGTACAACAATTTAAAATATTTGATTAAATGTACCTATTATTTTTTTGCATCTAGCGTATGCATTTAAGTAGGTATGTATTTAAAACTTATTTTTAATTTATCAAGGAGCATAGCTATCCACAGAATAAGTCGATATTTGCATAATAAATGTAGGTAATTATGTAGGTATCCGTCATTATGTAGGTACCTACTTATGTTTCTATCTATTGCTAGGTACTTACATAAACTTTATACTTTACAGGATAGTCAAATTTGAAGGCATATTTATATATTAAGAACATATTTTGTACCTATTTTAATAAATCACTAACACACGTAATACCTATCAGAAGCTTAAACGTAGTTTAAAGTTATATCCAAAGAGTATATACCTAAATACTACGTAATAAGAGACGGGACTTCCAAAGATACCTACATAGCAAACCTAAATTTGTATAAAGTTTACTTGAAAAAGTATAAATCCGTATGATTTGAAAGTAAGTCTAAAGGCATTCAGATAGGTATAAGGCAACTAGTGTCATATGATTTGGACAAATAAAAAACATAGCAAACTCATTTTTTTTTATTTTTTGAAATGAAAGTTGCACCAAACTGGTTATAGCCACAGAACTGAGAACAACTACCTAGGTATATGGTTATAACTAAGTTTGATGTGTGTGACGGGTGGACCAATTTCGATGCGGATTTTATTTTGACAAATGACGGAGTCGAGATAGCTCTTAGCTTTTGTAGTAGGATATTAAAAAAGTTTAGAAATTTTGCTATTTAATGTTCAAGTCGTTTATTTTTCATTATTAACTATATTAACTCCTGTTTGTGCTACAAAGACTGATTCTGATTCTGATTTTTATTTTGGCAATGAGAAAAATCGAGAAATGTAGTGTTAATAAATAAAATATAACTTACCACAAGCTAAAACTATGAAGTCCAAAATTATCTTCCATATTATTCTATCAACAGCCATTTTTTGGGCTGATTTCACAACACACACAGCCTCAGTTAATTTTCGCGCCAAAACATTGATTAAAAATAAAGATACAGAATAATATGTAGCTAATTTATGCGATTATTTTCCTTTAACTAACAACTATAGTAGCTTTCTACATTGTTATCCTTTGATTGAAATTGCTTCATTTGTGTTCTTGCAATCTGCATGATAAAGTTTGATAAAATGACTAATCTACATTGAAGGGTAGGCAGGTTGTTAGTCATATCTGCCGTCATAAATATACCATTTTTATCATTGTAAAGTCCCGTACACAAATATTTTTAAGCACGAGGATGCTAATTTAAGATAAATGCTTTTTAAATAAGTATCTAGTACACATTCCTGAGTTTGGTGAACTTTATTTTGTATGAACAAGATAAGCGCTTGCGAAAGGAGTAAGGACAAATCTAAACGATACCTACACAGTACTATCTAGTTGGTTAACAAATCACAATGTAGCGCGAAACGAGATTGCTGTGTTTTGACATTAACTTACAAAATTCTACTAACACGATTTAAAAATATATACCAATTTCTACCAGAATTTATCAATCATACCTTCAATTCATTTTTAGGTATATTTAGTAATAACAGGATTTTTAAGGGCACTCTGATTTTTTTTAATAGAATTAGAACTCATACCTATTTTTAAAATTACTTAAAAATAACTGCTCAAAATTACAAGGATATTTGCTTAGCACAAAATTAAACGAAAAGTGGACGTGTTCACTTGCCTTAATATCCCCCATATTAGAGTTAGAGTAAACAGTTAGTGTCAGAAGTTATAACTTATAACAAAAAGTTATAGACCTCAAAATTATTTGATTAATGTCGTACCCAAATTACAAATAGCTAACTGTGAAAGCTCTTGTCCCGTCGCTAAACAATAATAATTTTGTGCATTGACCTATTCGCCTACAGTCTACTGGCAGTAGTTACAAAAATTTTTTGCAAAAAGGTAAATACATATAATTTAAATGTTAGCTTTTTTGTAAACATAATAAAACTTATTTATTTTAAATTAATGATATGATGATTGTGTACCTACTCTAATGTTTAAAAAGTCGCATAGCATTTTATTTCGTGTTTACGAACCACACCTCTATTAAACCAGTTGTTAAATTCATTATGCGGATTAGGTATGCAATCATCTCGCATTGAAATCGAAGCCGCGGCACCAAGTGTTGCAGTCTAATTAAAACGCAACTGTACCAGATAGGTTGTTTATAATCTCAGTGGGCAGTTTTTATAAAAATCGAGTTACGTTAATATTCAACAATTGATAGAATTAAAAAATACATGTTATTTTGCTAAACATCGATTTAATTTGTTTATATTTTTATATGTCTGTATACACCTAGTATATTTTTCCAATTAAATAAAATAGAAAGAAGAGAAACATTTAGATTATTTAGCCGTGTCAAATTAGTCGGGATATATTAACTGGCGACGTTTTTTTTTACAAATGTATTACGATTTGTAGAATAAACATCTATAGAAATTATACTTACAAACTTATCTGACAACACTAAACGTAATTTGTGTTTTTCTATTCCTTTAATAAAAAAAATAGTATAGAAGTGAGCTGTAAAACATATTTTTATTCAGAATCACGTTCCATAGTATTTTGTACTCTCAATACTAATTACTAATGACGTTTCTCCTGTCTCACATTCAATATATAAGTCGAGTCAATCTAGCCGTGATTCAACTTCTTTCTCGTTCTTCACAGGTAATTGTTCTTCCTACCAATTTGTATTTCGAATGATCAATCTTCCTATTTTTTTTCCTATAGCAACAATATTCATTACACTTTTAAAAAATATTTTAACTCCTACTGTTGTTTTTCATAGGGTTTTTATTCGTGAACATTATTTTTATTATGTTTCTACTCATATTCAGATGAAAAATAATCACTTACCTAGTTGAATAAAAAATATATCTGAATTGTGGGACTTAATGTCTTCGGCTAGTCGTGGGTGCCTGATTGTGCCTCTGCCTATCTTTTCGGGGATATGGGCGTGAAGATACTTTTTTTATATATCTGAATTGTCTAAATTACAAACCTGTGTTACATAGATATCGATTAGCCCTGTTTTGCAATTAAAGGTAGCCGCTTTTTGGGTTTGGAACAGACTATAGCTACCGAATCCTGCTGCCAAAATAATCTACTAGAAAATTAGAGTAGGCAGTATACCAACTCGCAAGTGCTTTGGTATTCCAGGTTGATAGTGATACTGCAGTATTTGAATCCTTCAATCAATCAATTATCTTCGTTTGCTTTTAGCAGGGTATACATTTGATGTCTTATAATTATTTACAGTACACCTCCTGTACCAATTCAATGACATGCAAATTACGTAAGTACTTTAACAATTTTATGTCATACAAATTATTAATCAAATGAAATTGGAACTATAAACAAGACAACTATTAATAAAAACTATTCAACATATAAATAAAAATTTCACTTGTCTATTTAAGTCTTAAAATAAATTACGACAATTTTATCATTAAGGTTATAAAGTAATTATTAATATAATTAGTAAATTTAATGTAACAAATTATAAAAACAAGAAATAAATAATTATGTTTAATTTTAATAAATTTTAATATATAAATGTCAATGTCAATTTGCTAAATTCATAAAATATAATTACGACACGAGTACTCGAATGTTTTCAAAAAAAAATACATGTATGTTATAAAATATAACCAGAATACATCAACTTCAAATCAGAATTTTTTTGTCTGAAAAATATTTGTGAATGCTATAATATGCTTTTTCTTTCAGACTTCTAATAAATATTTTCTTAAAAGTATTCATTGGTAATTAGCGAATAGATTTTGGAATACCTATCATTAAATATTTTTATTATCATTGCGTGACAGCTTTTTCTATAAAACGCTGTCGCACTCGAAGGTACTTCTAATTTTGTAGGATCTCGAGATGTAATCAGTTTGCCTTCATTTAGTTTTTTGAATAAATGTAGGTGCTTTTTGACAAATAAACTCGACTCCAGAATGTAAAGTGAGGGAAGGGTTAACAATTTTAATGTTTTAAATTTAGGCTTACAAGATTGGAGAGGAGATGCGTTACAAAGGGCTCTAATACATTTTTTTGAGCAATAAATACCTTATTTGCATTTGTTGAATTGCCCCACAAAATTAGTCCATATCTTAATATGCCACTTACATATCCGTGGTACGCTGTAATTGCTGCCTTAAAACTTACAGTTTTTCTAATATGTTTGATTGCATATACAAATTTATTAATATTTTTTGCCATTATTCTGTATGAGATTTCCAATTAAGGTACTTGTCTACTAGGAAGCTTTAAAAATTATCTCCTGTAATTCTTCAATTTTGACATTATTTAATTTGATGTCTAACTTTTTACATTTACTTTTATAATTATGAAATTGTATAATTTTCGTCTTAGCTATATTCACAGATAAATCATTCGAGATCAATCATAAAGTGATGTCATTTACTGCAGCTGTTAATAACATGTTATGATTATTTTCATCATCATTCGGTACAATATATCTGATATATCATCTGCGAAAATAAAACATTGATGATCGGTAGCACTAGTTATATCATTTATATACAACAAAAATAGAAGTGGACCTAATATAGTACCTTGTGGTACTCCGGCTTCCTTAATTACAAATTGAAATTGGTAGGTTGTTTTAGTTCTATAGCTATCTATTTTTGCGATTTCTATACATTAAAATCGATTTTTAATATAACTTTTTATCCACTCCAATGCTTTACCACGAATGCCGTATCTTTCACATTTTTGATTTACGTGACCAAAAGCCTTATTCATATCAAAAAAGACCACTAAAACTCTTGTCTATTTATCGATATAACTGATAATGTTTTGAACAAGTTTGAATGCCGCTAAAACGGTCAATTTATTTTTTTGAAAACCATATTGGCTTGTTGTTAAGATGTTAAATTTATTACTCTAGTACAAACGAGTTTTTCAAAAACTTTAGCAAATATTGATATCAATGTTATGGGTCTGTAATTACAACATTCATTTGTGTTTCCTTTTTTGTGTAAAGGTTTAACAATTGAATCTAAAATATAAAAATGAATTGTAAATGTGTTGGTAAGCGCATAAATTCCGAGCGAGTTAACCGATTTGGATAATACTTTCTTTGTTGTGTTAGTTATTACTAGAAGAAGGTTCTTATGAAGAGAAAAACTAGGAAAATTGCCGGGAAACTTAAAAAAACAATACTTTATTTTTCCCATATAAACTGAACGGGTGGAACGAAGTTCGCCGGGACAGCTAGTATTTTAATAAAGTTGGGAAAGTGCCTTGACTAAATGAGAGATTAATTAAGTGGGTTAGTATTTTAGCTAAAGGTCGGGAACATTTTTTAAGTATTATATAAAGTCGAGATCGAGTCAAATCCAACAGCGTTTGTATTTTTGATAGAATTAATAACATACAAACACGCCGGTTTCGGAGACTCGTGACACCACCCTCGGATAATATCCGTTTGATCTGATCGTGGAATGTCAACCTTGGTCTCCCCGGGTACCTACATCCATCCACACTCGCATTGTATATCTGCTTTATCAAACTTTCGTGTCATTCTTTCCATATGACCGAACCAGCGGAGCATGCCCTTTCGCATTTTAACACCGACACTTTTTTTCAATCCCACCCTTTCTCGGATACGAAAATATTTCCTAGCATGAAGTCCCAATTTTATCTAAATAAACTTTTAATCGCGACTGTCGTGGCCTAAAAACTACTTAAAGTGTAGAAATATACAGAATGTGGCTTGCTGATGTCATTAGCATTACTCACTGTAGCAAATATCTTGATTTACGCCATCTGTTTACAGATTAAACAACTTGTTTCAATAATAATTTACGAATGTTGGAAATGTTGCATATCTTTTGATAGAGATAGCGCTACTATGCTTCAGTTAACCCAGTATTAAGTTCAAACTAAGGTAATACCAGCGTCTATTAAAATTGTATAGCCTCTGGTAGCACTAATTTGTACATATTCTGTGGTAGTATCAAAGAGTGGTGAATACCTACGTTACAGTTGAGGCTTCCAAGTAGTACCTAGGCGGCGGCGGTGTAAGCCATATATCTAAAGCCATAAATGTAAGTTAAACATATTATAGCTTATGGTTTACCAGTTAGCGATTTGAAGACTAAAACAAAGAATCTTAAAATATTATCAAATTTCATAATTTATAACATGACACTTAAATAAAACAAAAGTTAATCAAACCAAGTTTATTATGCATAATACCCCTACTTAAAAATAAATAAGCTGCCAACATTTCTAAAGCAAGGCAGTGTAGTTGCTTAGCCTTAAACTAATATAGGTGCATCGAATATTGTACAAAATGCGCAGAACCTTATGACCGGTCCAAATTATTCTACTGATGAAGATCAAAATACACACTTTTACATATACTAATTTATAACTTATATGAAAGAGAAAAAGAAAAATATATTAATTCATACAAATCAAAGTCAACCAATTCGAGTCGAATAACTGAATATTAATATTATCTGATGGTTTCATTAATTCATCAGGGTTTATTGCTGTTTCAAAGTGCATTAAATCGACTATTCATTTGACAACATTTTGAAACAAAAATACTTTTGATTTCTAAATAAAATGTAAATAGTACTAATTTCTAAATAGTAATAAAAAAATATAATTAGGTACTTCTAACGGGTCTTCAAAGCAATCAAACTGTAGGGAGAAATAAACATTGCTCTAAGATGGTAATGATACCAAACAACGACAGTGATAAACACTGAAGTTATAGTGGCCAGAAATACTTACGGCAGTGGTACCAAACAAGGCTATTTGTCCCAAATATTCTACAACCTGGTTAGGAAGATACATGAGATATGATGTAATGATTTTTAATTAATTACTAACATTAACAGTCGTTTTGTGAATTTGTCAATGCCATCTAGTTAATATTAAGGCGGAAAAAGATAGAATTTCACATTGTGCTACTCTTTAGATCTTCAATTTACTTGTTGTATAATTTGGACTACTTTCATTAATAAATAACTTTTTTTTAAACATATGAACGCATTTTCCAGTCTTACATTTAGACCGGTCATATGATTAGCACTAATTTATATAAAATAAGTCATATGTCTAACAACCTTATTTTACTTATCAGTTTCTACAAAAATCTATGAATTTTTTTTAATATATACTTCCATAATTTTTATTATAACAATTCGTAACTCTAATATAATAAAAATACAGTCTCAATATTTTTTAAATTGTTCTTAGTTCTACTTTCAAATTTAAAACATAATATGAACAGTCAACACAGTTAAAATTTGCAAAATTTTACCATCTTACAAAAAGCAGTCAAACATTTTTGAGACGAGAAACAGAAAAAAGAAATCACATTAAATCATATGGGTTGATTCTGTAATTTTCTAAAGCAGTATATGTTTTCTAAACACTAACTACGATCTTATTAGACGCACAAAACGGTTGTCTCACGGCGTTAACACGTTGTGGTATTATAGCTATACATAGTGATTTTACGTTCATAATTATTAATACGTATTTTATATGAGATGTATTGTATTAAATGTGTATATTGTTTCAGTATTCTGAATACCTAAAATGTCTCTTTCACCCTAAGGTTGTCTGTCAAAGATCGTTCCTGGCAAAGACGGCCTGTGTGTAGGTACCTGAAGTTAATTATTAGATTTAAGTGTATCAGTGTAATTGCTGCCGTATTCAGGCCTTTAAGGCCGGTAAGACTGAATGACATCCTGTCCCAAAACATGTGACCGCTTTTTGAAGAATGTATTAGAAGCCCTAACAATCATGTATTTATAAGTATAGTCAGGCAAGCGACAACATACATTTTAAAATAGAAAAACATGCTCTTGTAAAAACCATCGCTCACCACATTTCAATATTTTGCAATAAGTATACAATATATAAAAATAAAATAAAAAAACATATAAAAGATTTCAACTCTAAACTACACCAATTGCATTATTAATTTCTATATCACAGAATAAAAATACAACCCTTCCTTCTAGGCGTAGGGTATTTCTATAACTAAAATAAATATAGAAATGTAAACAAAAAGTCAAATGCACACAAAATCTTTAGTTAACATAATAGGACTTTTGTAGACAAATGTTTTTGCATATTGCTGTGTGTAGGTACAAATAAATTGTGGAGGTTTAATAAACTATAATAAAAAATCATTTGTTTACAAGAGTCCATAATATATAATATGCAGAATCTTAAATTGTACTATGCGTTAATTTTAATAATAAATCGTGAAATTCCGAAGCTGTATTATAAGTATAAATATAGGAAAAATCACAATGACGAAAAAAGGTCTATAATTCTAAACATACTTCTATCAAAAAATCGTTTATTGCAGATGTTGCATTTAAATTGACTGAAACACATAGGTTTCGTTTCTTATCGATAATATTTCGCTTGTAGACAAAAGATAATAATTATTAAACTACTAATTTTGCTAGTCTCTCAATACGAAAAAAATTTAAAAAATATTAATTCTAAATCTCTTAATACATCGAATTTACTTGACTGTTAAGCCGATATTCCAGTGTAATAAAACCCCTGTTTTAATAATTATAAAATACAAAAAAATCGTAGGTGGTTTCAAAAGTCAAAAAATGTATATACGTCGTACAAGAGAAACCATGCAGTAAGATCAGCAACGTATTTTGACACAAGTTTTTAACTTTTATTTGAAATCGTAAACAGGAAGCTCTGGATACGACTAGATGCGTCTGATTATACATTAAGTATTGTTATACCTTAGTTATAATTGACAGATGTAATATAATTAGATTTATTATAAGACCTCTGACTAATCTAAAACTTACTATTTTTGCAATAATATCTACTTTTATGCTCTCGCCTGACACTTTCATTCGCATCTTTACCGGGTTAATAAGCAATGTTAACTTTTCAAATTTGAGCTAAGTTTTTTCAAACAATATCATGTTTATTTTTAGATCTACAATAGCTCAAAATTTTAAAAACTTCGCATGAGATTATACTTAAGAATTTTCAGAAATACAAGTATTTAGCTTTCGACTTTACCTAAAAATCTTAGGGCCCTACATTGTTATAATTTGCATTATTACAACGTCTTCTAATTACTTAGCAGTTTGATTAATGGGAGAAAAAATATAGTTACAACAAAGAAGGGCTGTCTGCAAAACTTCATACACTAAAAGAAATAATATCATCACAAACATAATTTATTAAAACCTCTTCACACTTTTTTGGGTTATTATCCTCATCGTATCATCAGGTATCGTAATACCTAAAATGGCATGATGAAAATAATACAATAAAAAAACTACAAAGGCCGAAAGTTATTTTTGTTATATATAATTAATGAGTATATTATTTTCCAACGAAATCTAAAGAGCCTTTATAAGACAAATCACTAGACAGTTTATTGAAGTACTCCTAATAGAGAAATCCCTTTTTTTATACAGAATATAGAATTAGTGTAAGATTTCTCGCTGTATTTTTCTGAAGGAAATAAAAAGATATGTTTAATATAGCCTAGAAATAAATACATAAAAATAAGAAAAGAATGTATCTGATTAATGAAATAAATCACTGTCAAGAAGATTTAGGAATAATACTTAAAATATTTCAATGTAAAATCAAACATTTAGTTTAGAAAATACAGTCATATCTTGACACTACTCGTTTTTAGGCAAAAAATAAAATAAACAGTCAAGTTTTGACCATTCAAAACTATAAAAGTGACATACAATTATTAGGCGTACAGTTACGCAATATAAATATTACTGGTAAGATATAATCAAAGATAACCCAATGAAATGATAAACGATATAGTCTCTTATTATAAAAGTATCGATTTCACGTACAAGATAATGCCACCTCCGTACGATTCATAATTTTAAAGGCAGAGTGTTTAATAATGTTTTAGAAAACTCATTCGTAGTATACCTGATAACTTAATAAACTTTATATTTAATTTAAAAAAAACCTTGTAAGCAACGTAATATGTTTTAAACATAAATAAAATTTAATTTAATATTATTTTTTGTGTTATATCAATAATTTTGTGCCAAGATATTTTATATATTTAATTAAACTTTTTAATTCAGAAAAAAACAACCTGACTAAATTTAGAGTGTATAGAAAAAGCGAAAGTACTGACTAGTAAATAGATGGTGCTGTTATAAACAAATTATAGCAACATATAGCAGGTCTGGTAAAGCCTCGGTTTATTGCTCGTTGGACGTTGATACAGCCTTTACATTTTGAATTGAATAGGTACTGTGTTTTTAGATGAGTACAATTGATAGACTGTCTTGTTTCTTATTAGATTCTTACATATCGGTAAGTAGTGTTGTAATTTTTTTTAATATATTAAAGGAATTTATATCTCCATCTTCATTAGTTTTTGTGAATTAAATCCCACCAATGGGCAATTGGATTTTAAATGAGAACATAACCACTTGACGAGAGATGTTTATCGCCACAGTGATACGTTTGTCTCTACCACGAAAGGTATTTGATGAAAAAGTTAAACATACTGTCAAAATATAACATACTGGCTTACACTGTTGAGGTCGCCTGCGTACCAAACTGCATTTTTGTATAAATTGTACCCTATATGTTATTTGGATGTATAAACTATATTACTGTAAAGTTTCCGCTAAATCTGTTCAGTAGTTTTAGCGTAAAAAATAGCAAGCGTATATCATTCCTCACAAACTTTCGTATTTACAATATTGTATACATATAGTCGAATTTATATAACCTGATGTATGAATGAGAACACAAATGTATCAAAATTTTTAAACGTTCATAGCGCCATCTATTATCGGGCACTATTGATTAATTTTGATATTTTCACAAATATTGATCAAGGAATATATAGGATACAGGCGATATCCGATTTAATAAATAAATGTAAAGACTCCGACCACGTGTCTTGGCACGATTTGTTGTCGTTTTACAACACATTACGGTAAAAACTAAACACAGTGACGTCATTTTGTATCACAAATAAAATGTTTAAGAGTAGGTAACAAATTGTTTAAAAGTGCGATTTAGTTGCCTCGTGGCTTTGTTAGATTGTATAATATCACTATTTTCTTCACGCGAACGAACTATACGCGCGTATCTGCTTATTGACGTTTCGAAAATTTTGAACAATATACACATTATATATACATTGCGATGTCGGTTAAATTGTCCGAAAAATATCTCTTTAAAATGTTGATAGCGAATTCAACTGACATCAATAGCATACACAATAATACCGCTCTGGATATTAAGATGTCTAAAAAAATAGAAGCTGGCTGTCTGACAACTAAGCGCGCTAGTCAAAATGAGACAGAATATGAAAAAAGTTACAATTTGTTAAATTTTAAATATCTCAAATTGCAAATCTCTCAAATTCATCTCAAAATTACGTCAAATTCATATCGGATTCCAAAGGAAGATTCAAATAAATTACTTTTAAACACACATTATAGATTATTTACTCGACAATTGACATGCACAATGCATATTGTGCTGCGCACGTTTTTTGTTCACTATAAATTTTAAATGCCATATTAGAAGGTTTACTTTTGAGGAACAATAGTTTCATGCATTCTTTCACCAACAGAACTGCAATTTTACAGAAACATACGCTAGAATGTCATTCTTTACATTTACATAATCCACTCAAGGACCTTAACGTGACGCCTTCCGGGCAAAATACAACTTCATAGTATCAGTAACAAAGTCGTGACTTATTATACAAAAGTTACACACATATCTGAGACAGGAGATAGTCCTACTAATCAATAACTAATTCAATAAAATATAGCAATCAAATTATTGTAAGCCTGTCTCTATCTGTAGATAGCTCAGTGAAATGCGCTCTGACTTTGCGGCACAGACTCTGATAGTTACAAACGTGACGTCACTAATGTCACTTGAATAAAAAGTCTACTATTTATATTTTACTGTGAAAAGGCTCACGCACACATTCAAAACGCGAACTTTATACGCGGATGACAGACGCGGCTGACACCCGCGATTTAACCAAGCGAATGAACTACACATTGGCCAAAGCTGTTGTTTACCCCGTGTTGGTCCGGGCTCCTTTGCAGAATAGACCATCTGCCTTTCTTGCCAGGCAGCTCGTAAAAGGCGAGCATAGGCTTATAATCACTAACACCGTGACATCTGACTAGGTGGTAGAGTTTCGCAGCGACTCGCCCAGATTGGTACCACCGCCTTACCTATTCCTGCCGCCATAACGTCATAACGTGTTCCGGTTCGGAGGGTAAGATAGCCGGTAAACTTACTTTTGCTCGAGGTCTAACATCCTGACCTCAGGTTGGCAACGCACCATTACCATCTTTGGTGTCTCTAGGCGGCGTGAGTTTCTCACCATCAGGAAATCCGTCTGCTTGTTTGCCTTCCTATAAAATAAAAATAAAAACAATGTATTGTACCCCAATGGCCATGATTGTCAAAACTACCAACATACCACCGGTTAGGCCTTTAACATGTAAAGGCCTAATTGGAGGTATGGATGTTTATGTTACGTCTCCCATGTTCTAATGTGTATTGTGGTCTGTTCACACTATTTGAGGTAAATCTCTGAAGCGTTCGGAACGTTTTGACGTTAAAAATAAATCTGAGCGCATTGTTCCCAACCGTAGCTGCCAGCCTCGTACTGTAAGCTAGAAACAAAATATCAGTCACAGCTATCTGATATTTGTTCCTAGCTTTATAAACTATATTCCTATATCAGATTGTATTAATATATCCCATAATCCAAACACACCATCACAACCACCAGTCTATAAGTTCATATACTCATGGGATATCCATGACACGTTCGGGGGTCATGGCTCCTCAGTCAGTGGACTTTGGGACTGCGGCGATGACTGTCAAACTTGCCAGGTAGGTGATCTCGTGTTCCCATTGGTGGTCAGCTCGTTGTCGTGGTTGTTCATAGGCTGTCTGCGGGATGTTTTCCGTAGGTCTGATACGAATGTGAACTGGAAGAGAAGGGTTGATTTTAATAAGATTTAACAAAAACAACTTAGCTTTATTACTATAAACAATAGAATAAATAATTTGGTGTAGGTGCCCATTCGCCCACTTGTGAAATGCCTTTAAAATTTAAACTACTAAAATATTCCTTAAATCCTTTCTGCATCAGACTCAGACAGACTTGACAGTACTGAGTATCTTATCTATCTTGACTATCAACGTCGTCATGTTCTCGTGGATATTTCTTTGGAGAGTAAGTTCAGTCTCTTGGTTATCTCTTTGGAGAGAAAGTTTTTATTAAAAAAAAAAATTAACACAAATTTCCTTTTTATTACCTGATACGGGATCGAATCCGAAAACCTCAAGAAGTCAAGTCCAACACCGGACCGGGAGACCACAGCGGCTATAACTTTACTTAGGTATTTTATTAGGTACCTTCTTTAGTGTCTATAGGAGACGTGCCCATCTGACAATCAGGAGAGCTGTCTCCTTGTTTATTTTCTTATAAAAGAAAAAGGAAGAGATTATGTAAGGTAGGTAAGTAAATAACATTTTGTTTAAGCTGTCGAAGCATAAAAAATGTTTCGGTAAAACTTACAATAACAATGGCATACAGAAGACCAATGCTGAAGCCAGCAAGGACGTCGCTCCAGTGGTGTTTGTAGTCGGAGACACGCGTCATCACCGTGTACCAGGCCATCATGATGAGGAGGAACTGGATGCCGTGACGAAGCAGCTTCGAGCCGCGCCATACGAAACGTTTCTGTAGATAAAACTGAAAAGGTATTCGAATAATCAAAAAATTGTAAAACATAAACCGTCTTATTAATAAAGACGGACTAAAGTACTACCAGATTTAATTCTATGTATTTCATTGCAATAAAGACTATAATATCAACTTAAATCATGGAGTCCTTTAGTCTATGTTTATCTGTAAGAGGGCTACTATTTCATTTTTCTTATCTGTTTAAAATGGAGTATTAATGTAAATGTAAAATGAGTTTAATTACATTGTCTTTAGGTTGCCCTATGGCAGAATGTATCGCTGGAGGTCTAGGATCCTAATTATCTGTTGATGCAACATGGCTTAGACGCCACAAATGGAACTATACCCACTTAGGTATACCTCCTTCCATGGGTGAAAACTGGGTCAAAATAGAACCAATGCTGCAAATCCGCTGGTTTACGGTTGAAAGTTAGCGGATGCCCTAAAGATCAAAGAGTACTACGACTATCGTCTGATTTGGTGATGTCAAGTGCTAAATATATAAACTTACAGCAAAGTAGAACATAGTGTAAGCAGAGAAGGAAGAATGTCCACTGGGGAAGGAGAGTCGCATCTCCTTCATCAGCTTGGACTCTTGGCTGAGGCAAGTGAACTTTTCAATGTACCGCCATTTGTTCTCTGGCAACGAACAGTCAATGTCCGGCTTACATACCTATAACAAGAAAAACGTTATTTAAAAAAATGGTAAATGTTTGTTAAAAATTTACGTTTAAAACATAAAAAACAATTTGATGAAATTTCTCGAGTACGTAGAGGTTGGAGATGACTTACGAACATGCTGATTTGTATTTGATATTTTAACAATGATTGTCAGCAGTTCGGATTGCAATTGTAGAATTAAAATGGCAACTTTTGAGAGATGTCTATGACCAATATGGTTGGGAACTCAATTATAGTAATTTTATTGTGTTTTACAAACTATAATATCAACTTGACTTTACTCTTACTTGAAACTTTTTTTAATAATACAACATGTACCTTCTAATTAATAAACTAAGTTTTAAGTAAATTACTCCAAGGTTCAACCTGGTGGCAATAATGACTATGATGTAATTTTTTTTTAAAAAGCTAATTTCATATACCTACAATAATCATGTACTAAGGTAGGAGAGGAAACGACTTGTAATAACTCTCTCTTGTAATAACCACTCACTTGCAACAAAACAAAAAACTAGACTACTGCTAGAGGTCCTGGGTTCGATCATAGGGCAGGGCAAAAAGAAAACTTCCATTTTCTATGGAAAAAAAAATTTGCTCGGGATTGGATATGAGCCAGGTTGGCGACAGGCTTGCCACCTTTCACAATGTACAAATTAATGTCTTCGGCAAGTCGTAGGAGCCCTGGTTGTGCCTCTGCCAACGTTTTCGGGGATATAGGCGTGAAGATACTTTATTTTTACTCGTTTATATTTTTCAAATAGAAAATAACTTCCAAGGCAATAATTTGTAAATAATATGCCGTAGTGCAACTCTTTAACCGCCAAGGTAAGAGCGTTAATGATATTCATTATCTGAAGCAAAAATATCAATTGGCTGGTAATTTTTAGCCTCGAGAACAAGTTGCACGACATATAATTACATTGTGGTAGGATATCCACATTCGCATGAAATTGAAAGTATGGTAGTTATTTAAAAAAGGATACCAGCACAAGCAATATATACTAACTTAGTATTTTTATGTTATTTATTTCCTTTTTTTCTTTTCAGGCTACAGGCTTGGGTTGTTTTATTTATATTTGTGTCGTATAAAGGACTTTTTATTATCTCCTTTCTCATTTTTATAGTTAATTTACATCATTTTTTTAACTTACTTTTATGGATTTGGAAAGCAAACAATAACACTTTGGTGGTAAGAAATACAGGGCGCCCAGAGACATCACTGGTGGTAAAAGATAATTTGACAGAAGTTGAGAGACACTTTTGTTTCAAATGTTTGCGAGAACACTAGTATGGGATATCTTATATAAAATCTCCTGTCACGATGTTTGTCCGCGATGGATTTCTAAACTACATAACCGACTTTAAATTAAATTGGCACACCGTGAGCAGTCTGGTCCAACTTGAGATATAGGATAGCTTACATCTCAATTTTATGATAAAAAAAAATTACCATCCGAGCGAAGCCGGAACAGGCAGCTAGTATATAATAGATTTTTATGCAAAAGGGAAATAGTTGATGTAAACAATGCAACATAACGAGTGGCAAGGTTAGAAACTAAGTTCAGGACCTTCAAATGTGTTTGTCCGGTTCCGAGTACAGCACTAAGGAAGTGATAATAAGCATCATGTAATCCTTAAATAGTGATTTTTATGTAATTTTGTATACATTTATGTGATTCTTAATATCGCTATTTCAGTGTAAAATATCTTTAGGACATTAAATACAACAACAGAAGTTCATCTGACTTCGTTACTAAAGAAACAGTAGGCTATTTATAAAGTAATAAATTATAAGTGATACGTAAAACAGTTCAAGTGTTTCTTCATTTAAAAATATGAATATTTGGAAGTTTTACCAAGAGATGACGATGCAAAATATCAAACATACTTCAATACGATGCATAGTGTTGGCAAGATGGAATATTTCCTGAAGATTCCTCTTATGGAATGTGGAGTTGGAGAGTTTCACAATTGCGTGCTTTGGCGTCAACATAAGCCAATATAATGCACCATAACCAGCGGTATGCAAGTAATAACAGCCCAATCCCCCAAGATGCATGTCTCGCAAGTAGTTAAATTTTAATCAATGCATTGTTTACAGGCCGTAAGCCATCATTATGTTATTATTCCCGTCTCCTTCACGTCAATCATCCAATCAATGGGCCGACCAGTCTCTACTTTACTGCGAACAACTTTTAAGCGTAGTACACACTCACTAGTTGTTTTATTTGTAAAATTAAGCAATGGAAACTTTAAATCAGCTTGAAGGGTTATGCAAATTTTGTAAGGACTCTTTTATACAAGCAATACTTTTCCGGCGACAGCTTACAACCCTGATATAGGTCGCGCATCACCCTGCGACACTTGATTAAAAAGTAGACTTTCAAACATTCTACCTTTTTTTAAAGAAACTTAGTAAGATGCTTTAAAGAAAAAAAAAACATGGCATTTTCGGCAATCTTAGTCATATCGACATATGGCCAATATTAATAATCAATCCTAATCAAAAACTTGCTGTCCAAGATTGGCATTTTGATCCATTTTTATGTTATCGCTTGCCAATAAGATATCTGTGGACAGGATATATATGGCAATTATGTATACGATAGGCCGGCGGATACGCGCCTATCTAGATTGCTTGAAATCCATCTTATGAGAAACATTATTAACATTGGCCGATATACGGCAAATATCCTTGGATCAAAGTAACTGCTTCAAATTAAGTAGCGACTACCAGCTAGTGTGAAAATACACGCTACTAAAACAAAATAGGCCGTAATTACTATGCATTTTACAATCATTCTGTGTTTTTATCATTTTTTATTATGCCCATTAATATGTTACGTGCACTGTGTTACTTATATAATTCATTAACATCAACCAACCGGTTTAGCTTTCATAGCATCTTTAGGGTAGTGCCAGTTTTAAACTAATTTAAATTCATTTTGCAGCAGTTTATCGCGGCCTTGTCTATGCAACCGCTCCAAATTAAGTTTTTATCAAATGTTACGCATTCGCTGCTTTCAAATTTATTTATTTTATTTATCTTTGAACCTTTGTGTACCAAGCCTTACACTAACTCAAGAATCGATTATTCGCGGGTACCGAAAGAAATTACTCGCTATAACGAACTGTTGCCATAACAAAATGGAAAGATATTGATGTTTGCATTTTACATGGAAACCGGTGTAATTTAGTGATTACGGTGACGCGATTATGTAGAAAGAATCGCCGGGGGGCGGCGATTGATTTTGAAAAGACGATAATAAGTCATTCCTTGATTTAAGTATCTGGCCTTATAAGTTATAACCATATAAGGTGGATTGTAAACCTTGTTTGCCACACTACTGAATAATTATCGTATGCTATCAGTTCGTAATATTATATCTACAGTGCACGCATAAGACTGTGCGTTATCAATTAAAAAATCCCACTTCTGATGAGATAGCACTAAGGTCAAACGTCAGCTTAGAGCGACAACTTTTTCTGTTTCTTATATTTGTCATATTAACAAATCGTTTGCGACTGTAATTATTTAACATACAAAACATTCGCCAAATTTACTTCATCATATTGCACCTTGGCCTCGAGGTGTACTACAGCCACGAGGCTGAAACTGCTCAATTATAAGTTTGAAGCCTGCGCAGCATCTACATGGCTATTTCATCATTATTCTAGAACGAATTAGTCCCAGTCCTACCTAGTTAATAGTGGTAATTTAGGTTGCATTCGACGTCGCACGGTTTTCGAAATCCCTTGTCAAAAACCATACGAACTCCATGTGTTGCTCTATGATTTGTAGCCAGCGATTCTGCCAGTCTTATTTACCGTCTAATAAACCAATCTTGTAGACTAAGAATTTATTTCTTATTAAATAAATAAATAATAAATAAATAAATATCCCTGGACAAGTCACACAAATTGAACCTAACCCCAAAGTAAGTAAGTATATTACATGCTTGTGATATGGGTGTTGGTCAACAATTCTAATACATAGAAATACTTAAATAAATACTAGAATATATTTAATAAACACCCAGACCCGGAAATGCAAACATCTAAATGTTCATCACACAAATGCCTGCCCCCGTCGGGAATCGAACCCAAGCCTCGCGGTTGGTCGATGTAGTTAGGCGTGTACGCCAGCCACTCGACCAACGAGGCGGAATTTCTAAGCAAGTAATATCAAGAAGCAATCACTTAAGTCTAGCAACTGATACGTTTATCATGTTTTATTTCGATCGTTTTCCCGATTTATATCAGCTGTCCCAACCGGGTACTTACGTCAAAACCCGACGAGGGTAAAACATTACGGTTGATATCGAAAGCGGGTTGGGATCTATTTATGGACACGCCATTTTACGGTTATTTCGTTTATCTAGACCAATTTTATCTCAGAATAAAACTATATCAATATGTTACAATATTGGACAGTAATAAAATGAAAAATAAATAAAGATAGCTATTAAATTAAACACCCGCGTCATTAATAAACAAAGATTCTTAGTTAAGTAAGAGTAAAGTTAATCCAATATTATAGTCTGTATCACAGTGTAATAAATACTATATACCAGGAGTAGAGCCTTGGAGTATTATAAGTTTACTCTACGTTTAGTTTATTTTATAAATTGTTCCGGGAAACTTCGTTCCAACCGTTCAGGTTGTACCGGAAAAAACAAAATATTGTTTTTCCTATTTTCCTCGCAGTCAAACAGGATACAATGTATCCTTTGTCCACTTCCTGGTTCTGAGCTACCTCCCTGTCAATTTTCAGCAAAAGCTTAGTCGTTCTTGAGTTATAAATTGTGTAAGTCTATGTTAATATAATAGTGTAGGGTAGTGTCAGTCTATGTTTAGATAGTTTAGTTTAGTCTATGTTGAAGTATGTAAGGCTATATTTATTAATAACACGGCTAGACATTAAAAAAAAAACAAAATGAGACTAGAACAAAAGTTTGAAACCTTCTTCGCATGATTGATACACCAGTTAAAATTTTCCACATGTATCCAACTTTATTAACGATTACCCATGAGCCTTACGCACGAGTTTTGAATAAGACATCTCAAGCTTAGCATTCGAGGAATTACACCCTTTTTAATACTGGTAAGCAAAAATTAGTAGCACATGTATCAGAATAAAGGTTAAATTGGTGTGCATAGTTTTATAACGAAAGAACTACTGAGTAGTGAACTGTATATCCATAATTCAAACACAATTTAATGATTGCGCATAGATAGCTTCATTTTTTAAAAGGCAATATCTTCGAGGATTCTTTGCATCTTCTTTTATAATTGAGTTGTGTAAACTTTGTTTCATATGTATATAAAATATAATTATTTGTACATTTTCTAAACTAAATCGTAGTAGAGACACTGTTCTTTCTACCATAGCGCCTGTTATCTTTATTTTCCTGTTCCGGTTAAAAGGGTAGAGTAACTAGTCAAATTCTTCAACTATAAACGAAGCGTAGGAATATACAATCACAATGTAAGCGCTTATTTCTTAGCATCTTGTTTACAACAATAACATAAAATGTAGTGTCCGAGTTGTCAATCTATATCTATCTTCTATCTATTCTTTCTTCTATTGCTCATGGTCAGGAGAAAGATCATATGAAGAGGAAAATTTGGGAAATTGCAAGAAAAGTGGGTTGGGTGATATTGCAGGAAACCACACTACACAGACGCCGAATCGGCTAAGGAGACGGTATATTACTAGACGACAGTAAACATAGTGGTGGCTTGTTGTAAACTCTTGTTGTGTTGTAAACTCTGTTTTTTTATGTATTTTTGGTTTAGATTCAGCGAACCACAAACCATAAAAAACAGAGTTCAGACTTAGCCCTCCGTGGTGGGTATGTCTCATTCCTAGGCGACTTATTCGCAACCTCCCACTCGCCTATATTTTGAAGATCCCCAAATCGTAATGTAAAATTTGTATTATTATACAGACTTTCTTTTGCATTCGGATAAAATATTAATTTTGTTTAGAAAATAAATGTAGTGTGACCAAACTGGACACATTAACAAGTAACACGGACGTGTCCATTCGCACCGCGGAGAATTGATTTAGATGCAACATGACCGTGACAAATCGCAGCGATATGGCGAGATTGCAGCGAATAGGCAAAGGAGCTATTGCAATATATTGCAAAACGGAGCGCTAGTTACGAACTAGTCTGTTATATTTAGTCTTAACTTAGATATTTTTGTAGATTCTTTTAGGTAATCCCTGGATTAGTTACACGAATTAATTTAACCTGATAGTAAGCAAAATATGTTTGTGTTAGGAGCGTCACGATATTACAGCTATTGCAATATATTGCAAAACGGAGCGCTAGTTACGAACTAGTCTGTTATATTTAGTCTTAACTTAGATATTTTCGAGATTCTTTTAGGTAATCCCTGGATTAGTTACACGAATTAATTTAACCTGATAGTAAGCAAAATATGTTTGTGTTAGGAGCGTCACGATATTACAGCAATACTACTTCCTACCAATATTATAAATGCGAAATGTGAGTATGTATATACAGATGTTTGTTACTGTTTCACGCTCGAATGGCTGAACGGATTAGTCTCAAATTTGGAACGCAGATAGATTGTGACCTGGATTAACATATAGACTAATTTAATCGCGATCACACAACAGGTTCTAGTAGAAACGCGGGCGAAGCCGCAGACAACAGCTAGTAGAATATAAAATCTGCCATTGTGTTTCACACCTTCTAAGCTAGAACAGCTACTTTCCGCTACTGAAGTTTAACTTTTTCTGTCGCCTAGAAATTATTGTCGATTACTTCTGATTAATAAGATAGTGCATCCGGAAAAATTTGTCATGCGTAAGAGATTTAAATATAGTAGCTATTCCGGTTATTCCGCTGTTCACAAAGTAAACTTATTTTAGATGCGTATTGTCTTTTTCAAATGAAACAAAAGCAAAAGAGATGGAATATTTTAGACATGTCAGTTAGTAGTAGTGTAGACGACGTTTTCCGAGTGATAGATTGAACGTCAGTAGAAATGTCGTAAACAATCTAATCTGACATCACTAAAAGTGTTTTGGCTCTTTCTATTACTTTCGTTAAAAGAAGGCAGCGATAACTTAAAATTATTTTAGTGAGTGTGCAACAAAATTACCGCCATCGTCTTCTTCTATATTTAAATCTTTAGCATCTCATCCCCTAAGAGGTAGGCAGAAGTACAATCAGGACACCCACGACTAGCCGACGACGTTAAGTAACACAATGTGATAAGTAGCAAAATCGTCTACCGGGCAAATATACAACCCTAGGCAACACTGTTTTTTATTAAAAAAAATTTTTTGTTGTTTCTCGAAAAAATCAAACCCGGGACTTCATGAAATCAAGTCTAACACCGGATCGCTAAGCCGCAGAGGCGATAAAGAGACTGTTCAATAATTTGTTCATACTGGTTAATAACGATTTTATTTTATTGCAACTGTCGAAATTTCAGTTTCATAATAAAAATCAGATAGATGTCAATAATAGGCGACTATTCGAGTTTGACATCATACCAAATAATTCAGCACTTAGCGAAGCCATAAAACAGAGTTCCACTGTATACCGATGCAAACTGTAGAATAGTGATGGCATAAATATCCTTAACTGTACCTGCACCGCACACTATTTACGATTCACATAACCGTGCCGCGATAAAAATCTTAATTTTCTTCGAGAGAAAACATGTTTCTCGCTAAATAAGATAACACAGACATGTTCTCGTGTTTTTCGGATTTTATGGCAGATTTCCGTGATGGATTCTGCAACGCGGTGATAAAAATTAACGATTTCTTATTTAATTAACAATAAAATAACGATCTTCCCGGTTGGTGGTCGCATTTTCAGTACAGACTCCAGTGATAGTTTCGAGTAACGTTAGACGTTTTGAAACTTTTCTAGTGCTTGGGATAAATTGCAATTTTTAAAGAAAAATAACTTCTTTTTTATTTTTAAAGAAGGAAAACAAAGTCATTTTAGACTTGATTTTAACCTATACCCTTTTTTCTCCCAAATATGTTATCAATAAGAAAGAGACAAAAGTATCTTCATGCCTATATCCCCCGAAGAATTAGGCAGAAGCAATACTAGTGCACCCGATACACGACTAGCCGAAGACACTAAGTCCTACAATGTGATAGGTGGCGAGCTTATAGCCATCCGGCTACGTATCTAATCCCCGGGCATCGTGTTTTTTTTGGTAGAAAATTGAAAATCCTTCAGGCTGGCAACTCTTCACTATCGTCCTATTTATCTATCAAAATATCCATCATTCTGCCTGCAAATACA
Source organism: Calephelis nemesis (assembly GCA_002245505.1). Classification (NCBI taxonomy): domain Eukaryota; kingdom Metazoa; phylum Arthropoda; class Insecta; order Lepidoptera; family Riodinidae; genus Calephelis; species Calephelis nemesis. The sequence goes on from NJDD01004291.1 coordinate 94,761, forward strand.
ATCCATCCATTATAGTTCATACCTGTCCATATCATCACAAAACCGATTTTTGTCTGTTTACACGTGTAAACCCTGAATCTATTTTCATGGAAGTCTTAATTTCTAACAAAACGCAAATTTAGGTATAAAGTAAAAGTAACTACAATACTAGAAAGGACATGCAAACAAAATTGAAAGGTAATTAGACATCTAAAGGATCCTATTCCGCTGAGCGTCACTGGAATAAAACAGCAACGCGATAATATAAATGGTTGACAACTTGGATTCAGGTAGTACCATAATCTTTCTTAATGGCATCAAACAAATAAATTTCCTGATATAAAATATACGATAAAGCGAGGCTAGCAAGCCAGTCGTCAGCGAATAACAAAAAATAAGAAACCTCCTGTCGTTCATGAATAAAATCGTTCTAGCGCGAGTTAATTGCATAGCGACCATTTTGTTATTACTATAATGTCCGTCAAAATAGATCAAAACCTTATTATACCAACGGCGAGAAAATCAAACAAAACTGCAAACAATTTGCAAATTTCACAGGAATTCAACACTTCCAACCATTACAACAAAGTTGCAATTTCAATGAAGGATTTGAATAGTTGCCAACAGACGAGTACTATGAAAATATTTAGTATTCAGTGTGAACTATAATTTCCTTGTTTAACTTGGGCTTCGGGGCATGTCTTTGATATTGCATGTTTATGAACTGTGATTGTTGTTAACATCAATAATATATTCAGTATAGCTTTAGGCATTAATGCAGACAGACGACAAGTTATTCTCGACTTGAATCGGTGGGAATCGGTGAATTCTACAAAGTTGTTTATACTGAGTAGCTTTAATGTATAGGTTGCTATAATGTATATACTGAGTAACTTTAGCATCCAATTGCAAGTTCAATAATCGATGAATTCTACAAAGATTTTTATCCTGAACAGCATATATGCAAACTTATACGTAAAATATTGGCGAAGTTTTTGAAAAAATCAGGTAGTTTTACAGTTGTTTATACTGAGTAGCTTTAGCGTATATTTATACTTTTTAAAGGAAAAATACTACAAACTTGTTTATACTAAGTAGCTTTAGCGTATATTTATACTTTAGATAAAAGGGGAATACTATAAGGCTGTTTTTTTATACTGATAAACTTTAACGTATTTTAAAGAACTCACATTTTCATTTGGAAGGTCTACTTAAGTCTATTCAATTTTCAAACTTACTCCTTACCACGACATTGTTTTTGATTACCTATACGACGACATACACGGTTTCGAATAATAAGAAGCAAATTAGCAAATGAACTATCAAAATCTTCAGCATCTATTCGATGAAGTGTCTGACCTATCTGGCTGCCAAATCCGATCTTCACCATTAAAAAAACGGAAATCATGTATCTAAAAACTGCTTTGTCCTTATCTAATTTTCACATTTGTACAATGGCTACTAACCACATTCTGAATCAGAAAAGAAAGGAAGGAAATAAGCTATTAAACTAGTGACGCAAGTGAACACAATGGACTCAAGAAATCAATGAAGACATGAGGTCGTATAAGGTAGTTGGTAACAGCTGGATAATAGACCTGGTAATGATTGTGATAGAGATATGTCACACTGGGTGGGAAACATATTATGTAGAAGCGTAAGCATATTGCGATGATGCTGTGATAAGCGAAATCGGTAGGCTATTTATATAATAATAAATTATATATCATACGTAAAACAGTACGAGCATTTCTTTATTTAAAAAATTTAAGAGTTTAGTAGGAATTTAAAGGATAACTAGATGTCCCTCGCGGTTTCGTCAGCGTTTTAAGTTTAAAGTTTATAAAGAGAATTCACTGAGATATCGAAGTAAAATTTTTAATAAAAATCACCCTATTTTTTCACCAAATAATAGTTAGTTTTTTTTTATGATATTGGAAGGCAAACAAGCAGATGGATTTCTTGATGGTAAGAAATTCACGCCGCCTAGAGTTCACCAAAGGTGGTGATGGTGCGTTGCAAACCTGTGGCCGTGATGGTAGGCCTCAAGCAAATGTAAGTTTATCGGCTACCTTACGCTCCGGGCCGGAATACGTCAACGGCAAGCACTGACGTTATGGCGACAGGAATAGATAATGAGGTGGTACCAATCCGCGCGAGTTGCTGGAAAACTCTACCACCTAGTAGGATGTCACGGTGTTAGTGACGGTAAGCCTATGTTCGCCTTTTACTAGCTGCCTGGCAGGTATGCAGATGGTCTATTCTACAAAGGAGCCCGGACCAACAAGGGGAAGTAACAAAATTTGATTTAAATCTGCTTAATAATGTTGAAGTTTAATTCGAACAAATGCCCTGACTTGATATTTTTATTTTCAATACGGTTTTCTTATTAACTTGACTGTACACCAAAAAAAAAATGTAAAAAAAGGCGAACTTACTGCCTATTGGCATTAAAGACCATTCAACTTAAATATCGCAACCGCCAAAACGTGTGCAAAATCAAAACAAGCTGCACGTGCTTAAGGAATCATAACACCCTCCAGAATATTTTTTGATATACATGGAACCACTTGGAACAGTTACAGCATACTAGCACTTACAATGAGTATTGTTGTGAAAATTTTGATATTTGTTTATATTAAAATTTTTTTAGCAATGCACTTGTTAAAAAACCTAAAAGATTTAGATGCATTTTTTTAATAGATAGAGTGATTCAAGAGAAAGGTTTATGTATATGTATGTTCGGCCGTGCAAAGCTGGGACGGGCTGCTACTTCCTAATCTTTCAGTATCTTTACACTTAGTATTTTCATCTTTTAAACGCTATAAAACTGCAAAAACCGACTTCGACTTCAATATCATATCGTTAACAATTAAATACCTACTTATTAGGAATTGCAACTCAAAAAGCTCTGAAATGATTGTCATACAGCTTACATACGACAATACATATAATTTTGGTAGACTACTCTATGTAATAAAAAAAAAATGCGCCTAACATTAAAAAAATAAGTGTCGAATAGGCAGTTTCCTTTTTCGTTGATAGCAAACGATAACGCATAGAAATACTCTTTAAGTTTTCTTTCTTTAAGTTTTGGCCTTCACGTTAGTATTTTGCCATTCGTCAAGTAGAAATTTGCATCAAATTTTATATCAATTTTAATCAATTATAATTAGTCATCAGTTATAAGTCGTCAGTAAGTCATGTCAGGCTCTTTCGTAAAGCGGCGGCCTCATTACACAAGCTCATGTAAGGAGATTTGGCGGCAACGAGGAAATACACGATACACTAATTTCTTAATGATTAGGTATTTCATTTGTGCACTTTAACTGAACAAAGTTGTACAAAATGCCACCAAAATTGACTAATTTCACTCAATATCAACATGAAATTTAATAATTATTAAAAAACTTCGACCATCTTTTTCCTCAATGGCGCCAAAACTGACTCTTTAAGTTATAACTTAAATACTTCCTATATACCTAGAAGAAACCTAGTAAGAGAGCTGGTGACCATAAAACGTTATCAATTTCACACAAGTTGCACATTGTCGCGTGTTAGCGCCACACACCAGTTGCACTCGATTAATGATGACACTCAGCACTCCACGTGAAATGGGCCACAGTTGCTGGTACACGCACTGGTGGTAATATGGAGCATGACAAACGTCTTGCAAAACATCTATTTTAAACTTACATATCTACGTTTAAGTGAGTAAATAGCTAAAGTTTTGTTTTAATTTATTAACAGATGTGCAAGTAGGCACAGGTGGTGTTTGAATCAGATCACATGGTGTTTTTGTGTAGCTACTGTGAAGGTTTCGTCAATATACCAACAGTTATAGGTAAATCTACTTAATACTGATTGTAATACAATAAATACTTCTTGAGCTGGATACTTAGGAAACCTGGATCAGTTCTTGCATATCAATCGATGTTTAGGTCTTATGCAAGTTTGATTTATAATCTATGGTATGGTTTTACAATGAAAATAACTTTTGATAAAAACTACTTTTACATGGAATAAGGTAGTTAACGGTTTGCGGTTGGTTTTGCGAAAGTGAAAGGAATAAAGTTCTTTCAGCCGATCGTGGATGCTCCGTTTATACCTCTGCACATCTATTCGAGGGAAGGGGTGTAAAGATACTTACTTTCTCTAACGTAAATTTGTACTGCAGAGGGGAGTATATACCTATACTGCTCATAGTACTAACTCGGATAAAAGCTATGGTTTGAATGTGGTGGAACTCCTAACTACAAATAAAGTTGTGGTGGTAATATTAACCTTTCCCCAAACAGGGCTTACATTATAAATTTCGTGCATAAATAGCCCAAAATTGAGTGTTAACTAACTTATACATAATACACATGCAAATTATATCAGAGCCTAACAAATATGCTAAAAGAAAATCTTTGAAAAAATCGCTTCTATGTTGAAAACCACTGTGACCAGGCGCTCCGTGTCGGCCAACAAAAACAAATAAACGGTGTTTTTTTAAATCTATAGGTACATATAATAAATCTGTAGAAGGGTCAATTTTGTGCATTGAAAATATTGAAAAAATTAATAGCAGGGGTGGTTACTGTATCGATATCAAACCCAAATATGTGATTAAAAAATTTTTGTCTATCTGTCTGTCTGTATGTTCAGGCGTCACTTGAAAACTAACGGTTCGATTTCGATGAAACTTAGTATAATTACACCTTATTATCCTGTGCATAAAATGGGACACTTTTTATCCTGGAAAAATACGTAGAAAAATAATCAATCTTAATTTTTCAGTTTTATCACGAGAAGACCGACATCCGCGCGGACGAAGTCGCGGGCGGAAGCTAGTTTTCTAATAAGAATAATGATGCCCCGAATCGGATACGTGCCCGGTAGGCGATAGACTTGCCATTTATCACATTGAGATACTTACTGTCTTCGGCTAGTCGTGTTTATACCTCTGCCTACCTCTTCGGGGATACGGACGTAGACACTTTATCAAATTTTGTCAAAGAGCTATCGAACATAATTCGTCATCAATTTCACACAATTCGCACTGACACGTCGCACCAAACAGCCGTCAAACTCAATTAATGGTGGGAACACTTCACAAATGGGACACAGTTGCCCGCAATGAACGACACCCACTTCGAGCCTGCAAACACTCCTGATTGTTTGTAAACAGTATGAGTATTGTAAGCTTGGCGTGTTATTGCGAAATCGTTGCTAACTAAATACAAATATATTTAAATACTTACACAATCATACACAGACGGCAGTCCATACAAAGCATATATTTTGGTTAAACGATGTACTTGTTTTGAAAGAGTGAATACCATACATATAAATGTATATCTTCAAGCCCAGTCCTATGCGTGGTAGTCAGAGAATATTAAGTGCTATTTCTACACACTACTCCGTCTACTGAGAAAACCGAGTCAAATTCCGTTGCTTAGTTTTATAAAATTAAGCATATAAAGGGACAGACATAGGAAAGCGACTTTTTTTATAGTATGTAGTGATGATAATCGTCGTATATTAAGAATATTACAATATTGCCTCCGTGGTCTAGCGGTCCGGTGTTGGACTTTACTTCATGAGATCCCGGGTTTGATGTCTGATTAAAAAGAAAATGCGTTTATTAAATTTTCTAATAAAAACAAATTTGCCCGGGCTGGGTTATGTGCCGGTTGGCGATAGGATTGCCACCTATAACATTCTGGAACTTAAAGATTTTGTACATCTTCGAAAATATGAGCGTGAAAACACTTCTTTTTCTTATTACTATATTGTTGCATTTTGGTATGAAGGACAATGGAGCCTTATGCAAAGTAACATCCAAGCCTTAGCTTTAGTTTGTTAATATGTGACGCATATTTCTTAACACCAAAATCTGTCTGTTTGTCTTAAAGATTGCTTGTTTACGTATCACATCTTACAACACTTTCTAATCTAGTCTTACTTTATAAAAACTCTCTGTTGGCCTAAAAGTTGACTGATAGAGAATACTAATAGGCAATAAATTCGTCTTTTGTACCTACAAGAGAAAAAAATTTAGATTTTGTATATTAAGGCATAGTGTGTACCTTTACCGTCGATCCATCTACGGCAAACATTAAACACCTATCTAAGATGAGAGATCGTGATATTTTAGACTATTTACCAGGTAACCGCTGTTATTTTTCAATAACTACCAAAAATACTTAGCAGCAAAACTCGAGAAAACCTATATATCTATGGGTATACGCTCGATGCATATTGCATCGCCATATTACAGACAGATTGCAGCATAGTAAATTAATATAACATGTATTCGGTAGTGATATTAAGATCAATTGGCGTCAATAAAAACACTTTAATAATGATCACTCATTCCTCAGTACGTTGCTGGAGTGACACTTATCTTGGGGAATCTTTAGTACTCGTATGCAGCCGAGATTGACTTTAGTAAGTGACACATTTAAATTCAACGATTTATTTATTGATTGTCAGATATGTTAATTTGGATTGCGTGCGTGCACAAATAAGATGGATTAATAATTTAAATAAATATAAATCATTGGACAAATTACGAAATTGGATCTAACCCCAAAGTAAACAAATTATATGCTCGTGTTATCGGTAATAATCAACGATACTGAAACAAAGAAATATTCAAACGGATACCAGAATAAATGTAGATGTTCATCGCACAAAAGCCTGTTCTCGTCGGAAATCGAAACCAAGCCTGGTGGTCGGTAGTGTTAGGCGTGTATGCTAACCCCTCGACCAACGAGGCGGTCAAGGTCAATGAACTAATACTAAAGATTATACACCCTGACTTTTTAATCACCATCCAAATTTTAATATGTTGGTCGTAAGTGAAAATAATGAAATACGTGTTTTTTCTTTTAGTATCCCTCAATACTAAAATATTAAGATATGACATTGCAAATTCGTCTACAAAATGTTGATGTTTATGGGCAGCGCGTGCTCCGTACCTACGCGCTGAGTGCTCTGACATGCTAGATAGCTACCTGCTAGATACCTATTTTTTTCGTAAATAGACTTATCTATAGATACTTTATGCCCAGAATAAATTTGGATGGTGATAAAAAAATCTTGCTGTATAATAATAATGAGTCGGATTTGCTCTTCGTGTTCCGTATTAGGGAGCAGAAATTAGGGATAAGTCCCACATTCACGCAAGGCTATCGCCAACCGGGCACATAATATCCAATCTTATGATATTTTTAATTAGAAAATTGAAAATATCCATTTTCTTATTTTTTTCTTTTAGTTGCCCGATCCGGGGATCGCCCCGTAATACACATATTTGACTATTTAACAAAACTTTTTTTCTTTTATTTATTTAGGTAATACCAATACCTATGCACGCAGAGGCAAATTGCTTATAGATATAAATGCAAAAACTACTATGATAATAACAAAAAATTAATATAAACTGATAAAAAGTAATTTTAATTACATGTTTCGATTTATGCTTGAATAAAAAAAGTATAAAATGCTTGAATAAGTAACTTTTGAAAAATTGATTTCAGAAAAAAAAATATTAAAAACAAATTATAGACAATTTAATTATTAACAACATTACTCTTTTTAACAATCTTGATAAAGTTGATAGTTTCTAAGATAAATGATACGCAACGCATGAGTCAGAGAGACAGCGATACTTAAAGGTAAGCGACGCATACTTGTCATCGCGCGGAATTAACAATTAAAAAAAGATATAAACAATGATTTTTTTTAAATCTCTCTTAACAATATTATTAACAATTGTATAGAGAATTAAAAAAAATATTACTTAGACATTATGTTTTTTTTTAATATATTTTTCATGGGTCGAAAGTACCCAAATTTGAGATTTTTCGAACCTTTAAAAAAATTCATATCTTTAAAAATGTTAACTTTATCGTTAAAAGTCATAGGACCTTTTTTATTTGGTATTTTAATGAAGAATATAAAAAAAAAGGTGTCCGGTTGAAAAATAACAATTCCTTGCAATTGTTTAAACAATTTCGGTTTAAACAATATGGCACCAGGTTGCGCCATGGCAACTTGCATTTATATCATTAGGAGGGCAATTTGAAGAGGATCGCATAAAAAAATTGAGGATGAATAGTTTTCGGTACTCATGCGCCGATTCCTTCTACTCTAACGATTTTTTATCGAGTAAATTTTGGTCAAAAGTTTTTTTCATTTAAACATTTTAATACTAGTTCAAGAAAAAAATGTATCAAAACCAAATTACCATTTTTATATGTATGACACCTCAGTTCCCTTAAAAACCTTGTATCAGTAACTCATATAATGTACCATCCCTTCAACAGAACAAAAAATGCCTTCAACTAATCCGTACCCACGACACCATCCAATAAAACCTTTGGAGCTCAACTTCATTCATCTGTTTCCTATTGTAAGTATTAACCAGACACTACAAAAGACCTCTCACATGCAATCCTAACTTTACAAACCCTCATGCACGCAGAGCTCTTGATAAAATGGTCGACAATGGATATCAAAATAGGGGCGAACGTCAACAAATCAATCTATTACTAGTATTGTATAGAAGCAATGTATTGAAAAGGGGGTGATGGTGACGCGTCATTACTTTTAATTACTATAGAACATTAAGTAGGATTTTTACGAAAAGAGAGATGTATACAAAGAGCTAGTGACTAAATTGTAGAGAGTATTTTTATACAGATATACAAACAAACGTCTCCGTTACTTATTACACATCGGCACATATTTTAACATTATAGTCTAGCGGTCTAAAAGAAAATGTGGTTTTTCTAATTTTCTAAAAAAAACTGTTGCTTGGGATTGGAAGTGTGCCCGGTTGGCAATAGGCTTGGAGCCTATCACATTGAGCGACTTAGTGCCTTCGGTTAGTCGTGGGTGCCCTGGTTGCGCCCCTGCCTACCTCTTTGGCGATATGGGAGTGAAGATACTTTTGGTTAGATGCCTAAGATGCGAGGATGAGAACAATATTATGAAGTATTGCGTACCCCATTTCTTATTTAATTTTATCTTTATTGCAATTACAATAAAAAAGTTTTATGTACCAATATTAATTGAGACAAACAAATAAATAGCGCTTCAATAACAGGTCCGTTAGTAAAAAGTTTAAAAACTTTTTCTTCATCATTAAAACTTTAAGCAAATTTATTCTTGTCTTAACATTACCAAACAACTCTTAAATCTGTGTCAGAAAACTGCTTTCGCTTCTTTGAAGTGTAGGAAGTGCCGATAATTATACGTCTTATTATCATCAACTAGTAATAAACATAAAAACAACAAAATATCTTCCTAGTAACCTTTAAACAGCTGCAGTTATCATTTTACAAGCATTAGATCTGTGTCATCACATGTTAAATCCGATGTTAATAATTTAGCTCGAGCTGAGGCAAATATAACAAACGATTATAGCTTGGAATGTCATGTGTGACACGTGCCGGGTGACTTATAATTGATCGTTTCTACACTATTACTACTTGACTTAGCTTAAGCTTTTATACATTATATTTTACTATCTTTCAGGTTCTACTCAGTTTTGCCAAGTACATAACTATTTTTGGCGACTTCAGGCAACGTAGATTACTCATCAGAAAATCTTTTTCTGCAAAATGTGCATTGCAAAAACATAAAAAGTAGAATATCTACGGTCAAGCTACATCGTTTCGCAGCAATTAAAGAAGGCTAAGAAAATTTTGAGAATCTATGTACCACATTTGCAGCAATAACATATTTTATTTACAGTTTTTTCGGTTGTCTTATTTTGTCAAAAATATCTACAACTAAATCAAGATTAAGATAGTTCTATATTACAATAAACAATTTAAGCACTTAGATGTATATGTAATAATCTATATTCCTTAAGATAGTATATTTTTTATATACAAACTTCGTTATGAGTTTAAGTAATCATGAGTAATGTGTAAAGTGCAAGCCAATTTCGCTAAACACTCCCTGACTACTAGAAATTACACATAATAGATATTATAAAATTTTGCAATATTCCTTTAAAAATAAACCTAGTGCAACTTGCCTCAATTGTAGTAAACCAGACTATTTAGGGTTGCCCATCAAACAGGTTCGACAGGCAACCAACATAAAATAAAACTGATCTATCGGCTCATTCAGTTTGATACGTCAATAGATCAGTGTCATAAAATGTTAATTGGCTGTAGCAGTGAGAGTTGTAGCGGCAGATACAATAAACGATCACTGCCTCGGAATGTTGTGAGACACGTGCGTGACTGGTAATTGATAGTTTTTTATAAGAGCCATCTGCGACGCGACTACAAATTATTGGACTTGTATTTTCTTGTCTCTCTCATGTGATATATCCTTAAATTGGCGGATAGCTGTATGGTACTATTTGTTACTGTAACACAAGCATATATATGCATAAACGCATACACGCACACACACACACATACACACTCAAACTTATTACAGGCCTTTTTTCCGTCAGGGGTTAAAAATGGAAATTTATGGAAGATGGAATTGCAGCTTAGGTTAGCAACAAACCATTACCTTCAAGTGTCGTGATTTTTTTACTATCGGAAAATCGGTTATTTGTTTGCTTAAAGCGATGTCAAAGAAAATTTAAAAACCTATCCACGTAATCAATAAAAAAATATTGAAATGTATCTCAAGCACGGAAAAAATCGAAAGTTGTTAAGATTATGCTTAAATAAAAAATAACACATTTATGCCACCGGCTCTCCGGATACAATGACAGGGCGATCAAAATATATTTAAAGTGAAATTGTGTTAACAGGAACCTTTAATAAATAAATTGTATGTCCATTACTGACATTCACAATAATTGAGTTATTTATGACGATTCAATTGCAGCTTGCACATTTGACCAATTGAGTGGCTGTATGTCTACGTGGTAGCCAATGTAGAATATTATCATTACCAGGGAGGCAACTTGGTAGTGACAGTAAATGTGTACTTTTCTTACGTGGACGGGGGAAAATTTATTTTATTTTGTAATAAATAGGCTGCCTCTTCATATATAATTACTAGCGACCCGCCCCGGCGACGCACGGTTATGAAATATACACATAAACCTTCATCTTCAACAATTACTTTATCTATTAAAAAAACCACATCCAAATCTGTTACGTAGTTTTAATAGATAGATAGAGACAGCGGAAGCAACTTTGTTTTATACTATGCAGTGGTGTCACCTAATTCGACAGAAAAAATCAAAGATATTTTTTTGTTTTAAACATTGTCCCTATAACTTGACCCCTTAATTTCATATCGAAAGTTAAAAATGTCTAAAACTTAATAAACCTTTAGCAAACTACGCAAAAAAGAAACCTTTCTAACGACTTTACTAGTAAGGATCGTTCTAAACGACTTTCAAACCAATCATAGCTTTTCAACCGACGAATATTTTTTTAGTTTTCAATAAAGTTCTAACAAACATAATACAGCATACAGATACTGTATATTAACAGTATTTTTAGTACGTATAGAGCGTCTATATCTATACTAGTTTTATAAAGAGGAAATGTTTGATTTATTGTTTGTTTGAATGTTTGAAACGAACAGGCTCCGCAACTACTGGACCGATTTCAAAAATTCTTTTACCCTTAGAATGCTATCCCTGAGTGACATAGGCTTTGTTTCATCAAAATCGGTGCAGTAAAAGCCAAGTTACGCAGGCGAAACTGCGTGGAAGTGCTAGTTTTTAGCAAAAAAAATAATTGAGTTTTGAAAAAAACACATTGACACAACTATATAATTTTTTTGACTTGATTTTTTGGCAATTGAGAGTTTAGTTTTTTCAATATAGAACACTGTAATGGCTTATCCGAATTGATACAATCTCTTCAGCTATTTCTGTTCATGTACTACATGTATGTACTGTAACATTTGTGTTCGCCATAGCCATGTTCCGGTATGCACAGTAGAGTTTTTATTACTATTGCAAGTATTGATTTATACAAAGCTTTAGGTTTGCAAAGCATCGTCAACGTCTTGAGTGTTTAGGCAAACTGTATTTTTTACCATAGGGAAATCTATCTGCATGTTATCTTAGGTTTAAGACAAATAATCAAAACCAATCAATAAAATATGTAATAAGTAAGCGCAGTAAAATTATACAGACTCCAACCATTTCATTGGGTATCAACGTCGCGATTTGATAATTCTTTCTTATTCTAAATATCACCTCTGTGGTCTAGCAGTCCAGGTGTTGGGCTTGACTTCATGAGGTCCCGAGTTCGATTCCCGGTTCAGGCAACAAAAAGAAAATGTGGTCTTTCCAATTTTCTAATAAAAAAAATATTGCTCGGGATTGGTTGTGTATCCGGTTGGCGGTAGGCTTGCCAGCTATCACATTGTGGGACTTAGTGTCTTCGGCTAATCGTGGGTACCCTGGTTGTACCTCTGCCTACCTCTTCGGAGATATGGACGTGAAGATACTTTAAGAAGGAACTATCAAAATCGTTTGATTATTGGCCGAGTAATCATGTAACAAATTACAAAAAAAAACAGTCGAATGAAGAACCTCCTTCTTTAGACTTGGTTAAAAAATTTTGGTGCCAAAACCAATTCAAATACGTGAAATCAGAATATAATTTTAGTACCAAAAGAGCTGTCCCATTCGTAAGCACATATCATGCGTCATAAAAACCGGGACTCTTTGTGGACGACAATAAAACAGAATTGGCCCTGCACTAATGACAATAAATATTTTACGACTACACGGAATGGGGTTATTGACACTGAGGTATTATGTGATACTTCGGCATGGAAGTATGAGGAAGTGATAATCAAGGGGTTAATCTTGTTTGGAACTTACATGAGGAGTCGGTTTAGTAAAAGGGAAATATTTCTTTTATGGGATAAGACGGCGAACTGGCATATGGTTCTTCTGATGGTAAGAGACAACTATAGGTTATAGACATCATAGTTTTAGGTACATCATTGTTCTACGACTGAGGTATTACGGTTGATGTTTTTTTTATGATATTGGAAGGCAAACAAGCAGGCGGATATCCTGATGGTAAGAAATTCACGCCGCCTAGAGACACCAAAGGTGGTAATAGTGCGTTGCCAACCTGAGGCCGGGATGTTAGACCTCGAGCAAAAGTATCTATAAGTGAACCGGCTACTTCCAAACCGGAACAAAAAGTAGTTTCTGTTTTTCTTCAGGACCTAAGTTATTTGCATTTTAAAATTTAATATTATTGGTTTAAGAGTTAAAGTATATTCAAATAAATATATATCCATTATCAATAGTGACCGTCTCGTTAGTCGAGCGGCTAGCGTACACGCCTAACTACACCAATCAACCGCGAGGCTTGGGTTCGATTCCCGACGGGGGCAGGCACTTGCGTGATGAACATTCAGATGTCCACATTTTCTGGTCTGGGTGTTTCTTAAATTTATTCTGGTATCGATTTTAGTATTTCTATGTATTCATATTGTTCACTAACTTCCATATCACAAGCATAGTATTAAAGGATATTAGCTATAAATAAATGCCTTCAGGTTGGCACGCGATCTGACCTTTAAATAAATAACTTTTTGGTAGTTGATTTCACAGGCTTCCAAATTTAAAATTACATTTAATTCTTTTACAAAGATCACAAATATTTGCATTGCAAGAAGTAAAATATTTTGAGCATGTAAACCACCCTTCAAAATATAACTTATTATAAAATATTAACATTATAATCGAAAGGTGCTACAGATGGTAAGATAATTTTTACAACTACGAGTATTCTATATTTAAATACCGATATATGACTTACCGAGCCAGATGAGCAATCCTTTAATCTAGATTAATTAATTAAAAATAACTAGTGGTCACCTATTGATCGAAATTCGACCATAATAAATTTTAATATCTTGTTGATGACTACGCCATCTTTATTTCTAAAGACCAACTACTTTGTTTCCAAACTTTTTAGTGCGCCATCAGTGGTCTTTTATCGTTATCATCAATATATTTGCTTGTGTGTGTCAAATGCATGGCGGTGTGGGTAATGTTTCATATTGATTTAATGTACTTTATAAACACTATTATTGAAAAATTTTAGCGTTCTGCACTTCTCCTACACATAAACAATAAGTGTGCCAAATTTTATGCTCCTGCGTCCGCGCAATTTTCGTACAAAGGTGTCCAAAGTTTTGGCATCATGTATTAATATACAGATTATTATTTATTTCAATAACTGGGGATGGAGTCGTCACGGACGACAGATGATTGTTTTGTCATCTACAATACAAAAAATAAGAAATAAGTGGACATCTTTCAACACCTTTATTACACAAATAATACTTTCGTATTCCAAAAAAAACTTTGTTTTTGTGTTAAAATTTTAAAACAGTTCACGTTAATACGGCTCAGGCGATGTTTTTGGCAAGTGTCAAAGTGTTTATAAACATGAAAGAGAGTATTAAAGTACTGACATTCAAATGAACAAGGAAAAAATATTTTTAAAATGTCCCGTCGTTGTTGGATAAATTTGTGTTACCATAATTTATAAATAAATTGGACACACTGTTGAATATAATTATTTTTTTAATATAAAGCTCCAATTCAACGTAGCCTTAGGTTTTACTAACTAAAGCCACTTTTTTATTTATTTCGCCAAATGTTTGATGTCTCTATAGAATATATAAGAAATGATATATGAGTTAAATAAGAATAACACTTAAAAAGAAAATGTTTGAACACATCCGCAAATGAGTATTATCATAAATATAATTGCCGCGAAGAATAATACTAACAACCAAAAGAAATATTTTCAAAGTAGTAGAATTTCTAGTAGGCTTTCATAAGTATTCAGAGAACTTACTACTAACAATCGAGGAATAGACGAAATTATAGTAATATGAGCCTCTACCATGAGTTGCTATTCATTACTTTCAGTCAATATATTGTATCGAAATCTATAGAGGTTTTGATCTAAGAATTTAGTTTTCTTAGAAGCTGTTACAATTTTTCTTAAGTATAAACAATTTGTAACGCCTAAAACTCATAGCAAGGGTGATATTCTCAAGTTCTCACTAACAAAAAAAGAGATATATTATTATAACGTGTGTGCGTCAAGCATAATATTATTATGATGTGGTGTGTAAAATTTCTTTTATTTTTTGTGTTTTAAGAAACGAACAAGGTTCTGCCGTCTACAGACATGTCGCTGGTGGTAGAAGTCTACCGGCTTATCTGTACTCCTGCACAGAACACGATAATGGCGAGCACTGATTGTGGCAGTACGAATAGGTAAGGTGATTTTATCAATCTAGTCGGTATCTTGTTCTGACTGACGCATAGATGAAATAATTCAGAAACCACCAGCAGGAGATGGGGTCGTCACATCCCGAAGCCCTAAGATATAGATACCGGGCGGTAAATAAAAGCGACCACCTATCTTGCACTCAAATATTCATTAGCATTTTTATCAACTAGATATTTCCTCTAACTACAACAAATTAAAAAGCAATATCTAAAAGCCGTTTTTTCTTAATTTTATAGTCAAGTTAAGAAAATGAAGTCATAAAAGTGACTTTATCGGTAGTTATATAAGAGATACACATCCTCCGGCATCGTATTACTCAAGTGTATTATTAAATAACATAAAACTCGAACTTGTTAGGAATTACTAAAAATAAGATCGATGGCTAAAAATTATACCTACTTACGAGTATTAACTTCAAGAGATTTATTTGCCCGTGTGTAGCTAAGAAAAAAAAATCCGAATTTGTCCTTCTATCCCTTGTGCCCTTTCCGAAACAAAAATCTTGAATCCGTCTTTGCAAATTACTTGTTTTTACTATTCAAAATCAAGAAGAGACTACTTTTTTACGATTTCGATATTTTATAGTATATGAAGCACATATACTAGAAAGTTACGCTAAGAAATAACCAACTCTAGAAAGTTACGCTCTATGATATAAAAATGAAAGAATGAATGAATGTAAAAACTACATATCACTTCATGGTATAAAACGAAGCCGCTGTTCGCTGTCAGTGCCTATGTATGTTTAGATCTTTAAAAACTCAAAGAATTTTGACGCGGTTTTTTAATAGATGGAGTGTTTAGAGAGAAAGGTTTATTCATATTTTTAAAGAAAGAAACACTTGTACTGTTTTACTTATCACTTATAATTTATTACTTTGTAATTAATAGCCTACCGGTTTCGCTTATACAGCATCATCAGGGCTAAAACTTAAACTACTAAACAATATTTTTGATGTGTAAATAAAAATTCATTTATAAAGGGTAGATACAAAGAACTTCAAAACGTTATACAACGGAGTTGCCAGCTATAAATCATTTCACCACTAAATGGTGAAAAAAATACAATTTTAGAAAATATTAAAAAAATATTAAAAAACATGTCATTTCACCATTTAGTGGTGAAATGATTTATAGCTGGCAACTCCGTTGTATAACGTTTTGAAGTTCTTTGTATCTACCCTTTATAAATGAATTTTTATTTACACATCAAAAATATTGTTTAGTAGTTTAAGTTTTAGCCCTGATGATGCTGTATAAGCGAAACCGGTAGGCTATTAATTACAAAGTAATAAATTATAAGTGATAAGTAAAACAGTACAAGTGTTTCTTTCTTTAAAAATATGAATATTTGGAAGTTTTACCAAGTGCCGACGATGGAAAATATCAAATATATAGAAAGGTTTATTATATGTATAATAACATAGAAGCTCGTCTACCCGTACGAAGCTGGGACGGGCTGCTAGTAAATATATATCAAGAGGTAGTTACAAAATTACAAAATAAATTCAATTCTGTTTAGTCGTTTAATAAAATACAGCCTTTCAAATAAACTATATTTATGTTAAATAGTTATCACACAGATTTCTCCAAACAACAAATCCAATAGCAATCCAGCGACGATAATTTTATAGGCACTAAAATTTTAAGTGGACAATTTAAAAGTAATCATAAAAGTCGCTTTATTGTAATTTGAATAAGAGACGGTCCATAAAAAAACATTATATACTCGACAAAGTGTTGGACAGAAAGAGAACAAGTACACTAGGTTTTACAGCTCTGAGACAAAATGTGCTGGATTGTGACAGATATTTCATACTTCGAACGGCTCAGCATTAAAGTTATTAACGTGCTAAATGTAAAGAATAAGTACAGAAGACGCACTAATGAACAAAACGGAAGCAAACTTTAATGTTAATATATGTAATAAAGGGTCACATTGCGCCGAGCCAATAGAGCAACTTTACTCAAAAACTCACATCGGTTAATCAAAATTGAAACTTATGACAATGGTTGATGCCTCCTATAACGCAGAGCGTAGCTTAAACAATTATCACGACGTCAGAGATGGTTTTTACTATTGGTCTTGGCGTAAAACTCTTCAAAAGGTACACCACCTCAATAGTCAATATATGTGTCACCGTGATACAGACACATTTTATTAAAACCACAAAATTGTATTGGAGCTATTTCCATTGATAGCTATTATTATTATTATTTATTCTATTGATTGATATTCATTATATTCATTATGTAGGTAGGATTTGGTAAGGCAGTTGAATCCTTACCGGGGACAATTTCTGCACAGCTAGTGTTTTGTTAGCAATGGCGTATATTTTAACCTGAGCTCGCTTCTTACTAGCTGCTTGACAGAGAGGCAGATGGTCTATTTACTTAGCCGACCCCAACAAGGAGATGCGATAAACGCCTAAAACGCACATACAGGGAGTATGTACACCCTATTTCGAAAGGGAATCGGCATGAAGATATGTATGTATGTATGTATGTGTATACGCCTACAAAGCACACCCGCCCCAAGCTCATATGTAGACAGCCACGTCATATTAAGTATAAACATTTTCATATTTGATTTCTTAAAAATATAATCCATTTTTAAACGAAAAGCTCTCTATTGGGTTCAATTAAAACCTTGCGTTAAAAAGTAAATACAAAATTTGTGTAACAAGTTATGAGACATTAGCGACAACATATTTTTCTTATCTTTTCATTATAACTGCCATACTGCATTTTCATTATATACGAACCAGCGCACCAATCAAAGATCAAACACCTCATCTTTTATAAAAATTGTTGGACTTGTATATTGTGAGAATCAGCATCAGAATAATCTTTATTCACTTGAACCATACAAGTGGTATTTGTGTGCGTCGACATTTTTATAAACTACCACCGGATCGGAATCGCGGCCTCACGCTGAAAAGATCTGGCGAAAGAAACTCAGCGGGCTTGTCTTTGTAAAAAACTTATCTTGAAATAAAAATTGCCAATTTCTTTCTCACTCAAGCTTAATGTTTAAAACTAGCTTGTTGGTGTAAGTTTTTAGCGCAGTTTAACGCAGTCTATGTTAGGCAGTTAAAACTTAGCACATGCTCATTACCTAATTTTTACTTCTACTACTGCTATTCCTTATTTACTATTCCCGTTCGTAGCTTAAACAATCTAGATCAAAATGAACATTGTTTTTTTTTGTTTTCATTCCATTGCTGATAAAACCGCAATAAAAAATGATTAAAATCGGAATTTAATACTTCTTGCCTCTTCCTGATCTAGTAATTTTACTCCGCTTCAGCTTTCAAATTATAAGGGTTAGATATCGTTTTCATCCTCGTTGACTAAATCGCGATAAAACGATAATACTTGGAACTCAGTAAGGCTTGTCATTTTCTGATCAATATTTCCGCTTCAGCTTGTAAAATATATACCACGTTGAAATATCGTTTCAATCGTCACTGACTAGATAGCGCTAATTGGTCGTTTGAAACGCACCGCTAATGCGCCGGAGTAATAAATCCTGCTCGATCAACGACCCTACGCTTAGACTAGGATGGATCGTAAACGAGAATATATTCCCCATATATTTTTCTCGAAGGCTTTCAGTGTGGGTAGGAAAACTGAACGGATTTCTTAAACACACAAAGGAGAGCGTGAAAAACTGTAGGTAATAGTAGGAGAGCTATCCGCGACGTATAAAGCTAGGAATTTTCAAAATAACAGTTTACTGTCAGTTGATCATAAAACTACGGTCCCGGCAACGATCTCACGGTTCCATATTTTAAAATTTTGATAATGTCCAAAATTTCTCCGTGGTGATGTGGGCTCCATTGCAGAATAGACCATCTGCCAGGCAGCTCGTAAAAGGCGAGCATAGCCATTATTAACAACGTGACATCCTACTAGGTGGTAGAGTTTAGCAGCGACTCGCCCGAATTGGTACCACCGCCTCACCTATACCTGCCACCATAACGTCCCATGTTTGCCGTTGACGTGTTCCGATTCGGAGAGTAAGGTAGCCGGTAAACAAACTTACTTTTGCTCGAGGCTTAACATCGCGGCCTAAGGTTGAACGCACCATTACCACCTTTGGTGTCTGTAGGCGGCTTGAATTTTTTACCATTACGAAATCTGTCTGCTGGTTTGCCTTCCATTATCATAAAAATAACATCTTCACTTGATTTACTTGAAAATCTATAAGAAAATTGCCAGCCGATTTTGATGGTTCTAAATACGTGCTATCATGGGCATATTTTTTCAGTGAAGTGAAGAAAAGTGAAGAGTCAATTAAACTGCCAGCCTATTCTGCCGGTTCTCAATGTCTGCCAGAACAGTATATCATAGGACTAAGAACTGCTGAAACATCCAACTATACCAATGTTATGACTACCCCGAAGAACAAAAAATAAAAATCCTAGCTTTGTGCTCTTAGTCCAGGTGAGTCCAGAGAGTTCAATATTTCTCAGTCAATTTGTCATTTTATCATAAGAAATCGTAACACGAAACTTATGAAATGTAACAAAATATAGTTCATTTTTAAAACAGTTACAAATTATGTATTTGGATAAAGTTAAATAAATAATTTACGATACATTATTAATAACAAATGTGGTGGTTATATATAAGTTCCGTTTTTTACGTCAAAACGGATGAACCGTATGAACGTGAACTTATGAACGATTTTAGGTGATAAATATAAATAGCACAAAATCAGACCTAGGAGAAGAATAGATGTATTTCTTCTAAATGTATATCTTTTTATTTCCACAACTTCTTAGTAGGACAAAAGAATATTAATTCAAGAGTGAAACTGGGGCCAGGAGTTATAAAATCTACCAGAAATTCTACTACACGACAATCCAGACCGGAACATGTCCCCTCATTATGACGACAGGAATAAGTAAAGCGGAGAATCTCTACCCGGGCAAGATACACAGCACTCTATCAACAGCGGTCTTGTTGGTAATACATATACATACATATCTTCACGAAAACTCCCTTCCGCGGTAGGCAGAGAGTATCGAGTGCCAGACCTCACGATCCTGACAAACCTGTCGGGCTTCCTTCACATTTATTACCCTTTTCATACAAACACGCCGGTTTCGGAAACTCTTAATACCACCCTCGGATAATATCCGAGTGACCTGATCGTGGAATGTCAACTTTGGTCTCCCCGGGTACCTACATCCATCCACATTTGCATCGTATATCTGCATTGTCAATCTTTTATCTGTCATTCTTTCCACATGACCGAACCAGCGGAGTAATAACAAATGGTAATGACCCCTCTTACCTATGCTCGCCTTTAACGAGCTGCAATTTTCAAAAGCTCCATTTTTGTCGGTAACTTTTAAACAACGCACTCTCAATATTTTTTTTTATTTCATCATCATCAGCCGGAGGACGTCCACTGCTGGACATAAACCTCCCCCAAAGAGCGCCACAAGTCACGGTCACCAGCCGCTTGTAACCAGCGGCTCCCCGCGACTTTGACCAGGTCACCAGTCCACCGGGTGGGAGGTCGTTCAACACCTCGTCCCGGAGGACGAGGCCGCCACTCGAGAACTTTTCTTCCCCAGCGGTTGTCGGTTCTGCGAGCAATGTGGCCTGCCTATTGCCACTTCAGCTTGCTAACTCTCTGAACTATGTCGGTTACTCTCGTTCTCATTTTTTTTTAATTTTTTTTTATTGAAAAAACTTACAACTAAATTACACAAGTTTCGCCAAACTGTGAAGCAGTTTGTTGGCGATGCGCTCAAATACATACTATTATTATTAGTAAATTTGCTTATATAGTGCTTTGCTTACAAATAAAAATAATAATAATTACAGCCTCTGTTTTAAATTTACGTGTTTATATTTTATACTAGCTGTCCCGGCGAACTTCGTTTCACCCGTTCAGTATGAGAAATAATAAAGTATTATTTTTCCCATTTTCCCTGCAACTTTCCCAGTTTTTCTTTTCGTAAGAACTTTCTCCTGATCATAAGTAATACAATAATAAAAAAGTTAGCTAAATCGGTCTAGTCGTTCGGAAGTTATGCGCTTACCAACACATTTAGCGATTAATTTTTATATTATAGATATATCGTGCAGCTTACATATTTTCTTAAATTTTAAGGAATATGTTTTTCATTTATACTTTTAAGTAGCCTATCTTTAATTTATTGTCCTCGAGGAGAAAGGGATACTTATTACATAATTTGGGAGTTACATACTCGATTGTTCTTTGTCCATAATAATTTTTGGCAGTTTGTTCAAAGTTCGAGTTTATTAATTCATGCTTAAGATTTATTTCATCCGGACAAAAAATGTAAGATAGAGTAGATGGATTCCATTACTGATGCGATGTGTCATTTATTACGCACACGTGACACGGCTAAAACAATTTAATTTGCTTTTATATCCGCTCATTAGGAGGAGCAAATTAGCATTTCGAAATGATGACGCCAAGTTCTGATTATAAAACCATCGAGATATACAGTTACACATAAATCCTTACTAATATAATAAACGTGAATGTCTGTCTGCCTGCTATACCGCTCCGTAGCGGTTTTAGTAATACAAGTAGCAGCGTCCTGGGGCCTAATTTATACGGCGCCCGGTTGTACAAAACCATACTAAAAGGTAAATAATATATAGCGTACAGGATCTGACGCGCCTTTACATCTTGGCGCCCTGGGCGGTTGCCCAACCGTGCCATACCCAAACGCCGTCCCTAAATTACCGCTCATACCTAATTTGATTAAATTTGATGCACATATTGTGAGGTTATATGCTGTACTAGGTTACAAGGTGGTACAATAAAATACGAGCTACGAGTTTTATGTAAAACCATGGACTGCTCGAATAAATTACAGTACCTGGATGACCGAGCTTTGCTCGGTATTTTTTTTGTTTTTTTATAAATTGTGTTTTTTGGAAATTATATTTAAGTACGAAAATTTAAAAAGTCTAACCTCAAAGCAAACAATCATTGACTTCGTTACTTAACAACGGACTTCGTTACTTAACAACGGACTTCGTTACTTAACAACAACAATAAAACACGAATATGACATTTTCTAAAAATGATTCCTAGCTAGATCGATTTATCGCCCCCGAAACCCCCTATATACTAAATTTCATGAAAATCGTTGTAGCCGATTCCGAGATTCCAATTATATATATACAAGAATTGCTCGTTTAAAGGTATAAAATTATACGTGTAATAACACATAGTTGCATACATATAACATAGGGATTACGTCATCTGCACCACGATACAGTTAAAGACCCAAGTTCAAAGCCTTGTTTGAAAAATCAACAAAATCACAATCAAAATGGACGTTTGTTTAGTGAAAAATATAAGGATGATGAAAACATTACATTTAAAGTTAGCACTTTGTAAGAACATAAAAACAATAAATTATATTTAGAAAAACCCACTACTTATTCATTGAAATATCTTCATGCCCATGTCCTTGAAGATTTATGCAGAGGTACAACCAGAGCACTCACAACTCACAACTAGTCGAAGACACTAAGTCCCACAATGTGATAGGTGGCAAGCCTATCGCCAACCGGGCACATATTCGAATCCCGGAAAACGTTGTTTTTATTAGAAAATCGAAAAAACACACTCTCTTTGTTGCTTGCACCCGGAGTCGAACCCGAGACTTCGTGAAGACAAATCTGACAACCGGACCACTAGACCACAAAGGCAATCAATTATTTATTTAAACCATAAGTTATTGTAAACATAAAATGCGAATCCATCCTTTTATTTTATTGTAATAAATTGTGAGTTAAAAAAAGCTTATAAAAAATAACTAAGTTCAAAGTCAACACTCCAAGATAAAAGGTTCTTAAAATAATTTGAATGGATGAATGAATGAATGAATGAATGAATACACTTTATTATGCACCAAAATTTAAAAAATAATGCACACTTTTTCACTTATAACAATATTTAACTAAGGTGCACAAAGGCGGTCTTATCGTTTTAGAGCGATCTCTGCCAGACAACCTTAGGTTTGTTATTGTTCATTACCCCGTAGCACCCGATTACAATGTACATATGTATTTCGAGTAATCAAAACCCAAATACAATGATTGTCCAATCTCAAACAAAACGATTGACAGACACAATGCAGAACCAATTTTCCAGATCGCTAAACTAAATAACTCCAGCAATTTCAGTTCCAATGTGTACTTTCAGGTCACAGATCGTAAATATTGGCAACTTAATCACAGTGCAAATATGAAGCAGTACAGAAACTACAGAGATTCGTAACGGCACACAAAAATTACAGATCGATAAGGCCCCTAAGCGGTTTTCAGCGAGTGCCGTGTTAAGACGAGTGGTACCGTAGTTATTTTTTCCGCGATCTTGCTTTTTTTGCTTGGATTAAGCAACTTTATTATAGTAACTGCTTATATAATTTGTAAACAGCATAGTTATTGAAATCCGATTCATTGATCACTACAGAACAGTATAAAAAATAACATGACAAACCTATTGCTTCAATGCACTGTAGATAATGTATTCTATCAACTAGGCTTAGTTTCCATACTGTTATATATTTGTACTGTGATTTAATTAAGAGGTTTGCCAATTATTTAATTATTTGTACCGCAAAGGATTGAAACAACCTACCGAAAGCAGTGCTTCCGGAGAAATATAAAAGATACATTTAAAGCAAGGTTTATCAGGCTACTTCTAGCTTGGTATCATTATCTTTAACCCCGACATCACTTTCTATCGGGTGAGTTGCTGGTCATTGTACCTAGTGGGCTAAGTACAAAAAATTTAGTTCGGTTAGTTTAGATTAGCTCGGCGTTGGTATGTAACGACCCTATCGTCCCGCCCGTTGATGGTAATCTAATTATTTAGGTTACTAGACTAGAGTTCAGTCTATCATAATTAGACATTAGTGCTACGGAGTAGCTCGCTAGGATTGGTACCACCGCCTTTCCTATGCCTGCTGCATTAGTCAAGTTGTTTCTCCTACGAGCTAAAAAGTTAGACTATGTTATACGGTCTTTTTACGAATTCTGTTGCGAACGGTTCAGGCGTTAACGAGTTCACGAGCTGCCTAGCAGGAAGGCGGATGGTCTATTCTGCTAAGGAGCCAACACCAACACGGGGAACAGGAGACTATACAGTAAGCATCACAAGTATTTGACCCCCTTACAATACTTTTAAGGACTGTAAAGGGGTCCAATACCTGCGTTGCTTACTGTTGTGTATGTTGTGTACTACTCATACTACACTTTGTACCCATAATACAGCATAAAACTATTTTCTATAGTTAAATCAATTCTAACGTTGAAGAAGAAATAACATTTAGAAATAAACTACGAAATGTAAATGTCACGGCGCCGACATTTGTGTCTTTTTGCGAAAGGGCATCATTACGCGTGCCGTCGACAGTTAAACGACACTATTCCAACAATTTTATTTGCCTTAGGTTCATTCTGTCTGTGTATATCGGGAAACTTCGTATTTATATCTACTAATGTAAACGCGAAAGTTTATAATGGATGACTATTTGTCAATCATTCACTTAAAAACATAGAACGGATAAAGATGAAATTTCACAATAATGTAGTTTATGTATCAGAATGACACACATACATGTTTTTCACGGAATAAATCTCCAACCAAGCAAATGACAATCCTTACTGTTAGAAACAACTATGGCTGTTATAGGTATGTCGTTGTCATTTATCTGAGGTGTTACGACTATTGTGCTATCCTGTCGGCTACCCTACTTTCCAAAACACTAATTTTATTACACAGCCGTAACCGCGGGCAACATTTAGTGCAATAATAAAACAATCAATAATTATTATTGATTGGTTTACTTTTGTATAACGCGGTCCATGTATGCATTAGAAAGATCATCGCTCAAGTAGATAAAAATTTTATCTTAAAATAGATTCAGATAGTTTCACATAATTACGCCTACGCAGACCTCAATAGCAACTATATTTAAATAGAATAACCATGTCGAGCACAAAGATGAATCTGAATTCGCATTATGTATTTTTTCAACATCATGTTAATCATAAAACAAATAAACAAACACCAAACAATACAAAAATACAATATAATACAAAAACCAACTGCGCAACTTCAAACTTGAACTTGAAAAACTGCGTCAAGTTGAAGTCAGAGTCAATGAAGGCCAACTTTGAATCGTTATTATTTCAAATGTTGATGAAAGTTAGTTTCAAAACTTATCGTCGGTGCTTGGTGGAATTTCATTCGAGACAAATTTATTAATTTCACTTGTACTTTCCACAGCATATTATAAAAAATATTGCTCGGGATTGGATATGGTGACAGGCTTACCAACTATCACACTGTGGAACTTAGTGTTTTCAGCTAATCGTGGACGATCTGGTTGTGCCTCTGCAAAATCTTCGGGGATATGAACTTGAAGATACTTCATTTATTGTATTATATCTTAGCCAACCGGTTTCACTTCACTATTTAAACATCATCATGCTATAACATAAAAAAAAGTATCTTCACGCCCATATCCCTGAAAAGGTAGGCAGAGGCACAACCAGGGCACCCACGATTAGCCGAAGATACTTAGTCCCATAATGTGATAGGTGGCAAGCCTATCGCCAACCGGGCACGTTTCCAATCCCGACCAACATTTTTTTTTATTAGATAATTGAAAAAATCCAATTTACTTTTTGTTGACCGACCCGGGATTCGAACCCGAGACCTCATGCAGTCAAGTCCAACACCCGGACCGCTCGACCAGAGAGGCGATAGGCTATAACAACCTCTAGATTATAGACGATGATGTTTAAATAGCGAAACCGGCTAAGATATAACAATAAAAATATATTGAGGAAAGCACAAGTGAAATTAATAAACTTTTTCTTTGCTGAAATTTGAATGATTGCTAGATACCAGTATTTAAAAACAGCATGAAATTCAATTTTTTTACGTAAGGCGTCTGATGACCGCCATTTTAGATTTCAATTAGTGTCTTGATATTCAGTAACATTTATGGTTTAATTGATTGAATCGGTGTAATAATAACTACCTTCCGTCAGCGACTTTACCCGTGTGGAGTCATATACCCTTCCATCCATAATTATTTCTGATCCTATTAGGTAGTTTTTGTTGGTTATCCAAATATAGTATCATAAATTTCCAATTTGTACAATTTCAAATAGGAAAAATCATATCAAAATTGATCTATTAATTTAACTGTGAATAATCTAACTTTGGTAAAGTAACCAACAGACCTAGTACAGTTAAGATTTCCAAAGTAGAAGTATTTTGGTTTTAATAACTATACATACCAGCTTAACACATTTAAATATCTCCAATGCTAAAACATCTTACGATTTTAAGACATGTATATTATATACATAGCATAATAACATTGAATTCATTGAATTATTTATCGTATCTGTGGTTTAGTGGTCCAGTGTTAGACATGGCTTCTTGAAGTTCCGAGATCGAATCTGTTCTTTTTTTGTCTAATAAAAATAATGCTACTCCGGGTTGGATGAATGCCCGGTTGGAGATAGGTTTACCACCTATTATATTGTCAACAGTGATACTTTTCGACTAGTCTTAGGTGCCCTGGTTACCTCTGCCTATGTATTCATGGATACGAGCGTGAAGAATCTTTTTTATTACCTATAAAAACTTAACTGGTCGGGACTTAATTCGAACGCCTGAAGGTGGAAATGGATACAGCTATCTATATATATATAAAAATCAATTGCTGTTCGTTAGTCTCGCTAAAACTCGAGAACGGCTGGACCGATTTGGCTCCTTTTGGTTTTAAATTATTTGTAGAAGTCCAGGGAAGGTTTAAAAGGTAAGAAATAAGGAAAAACTGCGAGGAAACTAGGAAAACCAACATTTAAAATTTTCCCATACAAATGGAGCGGGTGGAACGAAGTTCGCCGGGACAGCTAGTTATTTATAAAAAAGTGATTTCGAAACCCGTGGCGAATTATATAGCAGGGCCCTTAACTTCTTTATCTTCATCTCGGATATGGAGGGTTTATTTTTCTAAACCTGTCAAATAAGAATAAGGCTGCCTTTTTATGGATTAGATCCTTGCTATAAGGTAAATCAAAAACTGAAATAAAATATTCAAACAATTATCTTCACGCCCGTATCTTCGAAGAGGTAGGCAAAAGTACAGCAAGGGCACCCACGACTAATCAAAGACACAAAGCCCCACAATGTGATAGCCATCCAGGCACATATTCAATCCCGCGTCACGTTCTATTTAATAGAATATTAAATTAAGAAAAAAACGTTTTTTGTTGCCCGCCCCGACATTGATAAGTCCAACATCAGACCACTTGATGACAAAGGCAAGAAAAGGACAAATTTAATAAATTATTTATGTTAGATCCAGATATAGATCCGTACACTCGTCGCGCCTACGCATCAACAGTCAACACTCGCTACATTTGAACGGGATCATCTTGAGCACAAAAAGAGCAATCACAATTTGCAATTGTGATTCGCATTATCATCGTGTTAGTCATGATTACTTTACAAAGAACGAAGAACATCTAAAAACATTCGTTCGTTTTTGTAGCCACGTTTTGCATCAATTTATTATTTAGTACTACATTTTATACTAAGTATTAGTGTCCAATATTTGACATTTTACCAAGTTACAATTGACTATGTTGATTGCCGTCAAAGGCAAAGTAATTGTAAATTGTAATTTTTTTTATTGCCCGACTCGGAAATCCAACCGGGAACTGAAGAAGTCAAGTCACAAAGTCGATATTAATAAAAAAATAAGAATTTTGACTATTTAACAAAATTTTAATATTTGTCGACCCATAAAATGGCAAGCGCCATCGGATGCACTTAGCAATCGTGTGTCTTTAGAGATACGTTGCGGAGCAATAATATGTCAGGCACAAATCCGCTCGCTGTAACTTTACGTTGCTCCCTAAATCCCTAAATAGCATTAACATATACAAAAGATCACTTGAAAATGGTATTTCTGTGGCTATACAGTTATGATAACGAATTATCTCTGTCAAACTACATTAAATTAACTGCCAGTTTGACATTAAATATAATTTTTGACTTGACTTTGACACATGATGCGTAACCGTTGCGGTGCGATATGTCAAAATTACAAGCCCGTTGGCGGCGAAGCATGTCGCCGCGCCTTGTATGTTTCAAATGTCTTCACAATACAAAAAAACGTCACTGAGTGCATAAGGGTACAAAATGCGAACTTATCGTCGCTTTATTTTCAGAAGAATAAACGGAGAGGTTTTCTTTTTAAGGCACTTATTGTTTTGACAGTTGATGTATTTTTTATCTTGTATTTCTTCAGCTGTGACAACAAAATAAGATTTTATTTTAAGGATCTTTGTTTCGTATTAAGAAGGAATTTTCATGGCACTCCAGATATTGTAAATAGACATCATAAATCCATCTAGTAATGATAATGTTGGATTAAAATACCTACTAATGGGATACCATTTTGAATAAAAAAGAAACCATATTGCTTAGCCTACATACAATCTTGTACAACTTAATATATAGAATGACAATCAAGTTTGAGTCAGATTTGGGCTTTTGTTGTTAATTATTAAAGTCAATAAAAAATGGTATATCAGGTTTATTGTATTAACTAAACATATGTAACACAAATTTTTAATACCAAAATTTTGAAGCAAAATGAGAAGCAAACATCGAAAAGAATTCTCTTTTCGATGTTTGCTTCTCATTTCAGCTAAATAGCAGTCACCTGCTTCGTCATAAATGTACTAGAATATTATACTATGGTGGAAACACTACACGAAAAACGAAAAATGCAAAATACTGTGTTCGCGTTTTTTACTTAATCAGCGTTAAACATCAATTGTGTTTTTTTTAATACATTCAATGTTTTTCTGTTTACAGAGTAATTAATCGATGTAGAGAAAATAAACTAGATCTACTGTCATTACAATGCATCTGGTAAGCGACAAAAACACCGGATTAGTCAAGTATCTAGTCACGTATTGTCATAATCTATGATTACTGTTTCAAACATGTACTGTGGAGAAACGCTCGAGTTTTTGGACAGAAACGCCTCAAATACAAGCTTTTATGTTTCCACGTTAACACTAAAATCAAATGTCCTGCCACACCACCCAGACGCTAAAACGTCACTTAAGAGTTAAGACAGAAACCACAGGGTATAAATATAGAATGCTTAATAAATGAGCGTTGTTAGTAGATTTATGAAACTGTAAAATAGATTTGTTTGATATTCCGACAACAATCTAAATAAACATTGCTTAGTTTATTTTAGAAGATACTAGTAACTCTTTAGGGATTACATCTGCACATTCATGTTTGGGTTCAGCATGAATAATCAACATTTAATTTTATGTTATTTTCATATAATTAAAAAAAAGTCAGTACTTACAGACTTCTTAAGTGATTATGTAAAATATTTTTTTACCTATACCTAAAATAGCTAAACAAAATGAAAGGATCCACTATTAATAGAAAAATATCAACTTTTTTGATGCACATTAAAGTAAGTTGATTGGTATACTAGTATGTATGTTAAAAGAAGACAAGCAAAGAACTAGCCATGATTAATAACTTTTATAGTAGTATCTTGACACCCAAATCCCCGAAAGGGTAGGCAGAGGCTCAACCAGGACACCCACGACTAGCCGAAGACACTAAGTCCCGCAATGTGATAGGTGGCAAGCCTATTGTTAACCGGGCACATATATCCAATCCCGGGCCACGGCATTTCTATTAGAAAATTGAAAATATACATTTTTTCATTCTCAATTTCATTTCCCCCATTTTGGAGAAAAAATCTAACGTTGTCAACCTAGTCAATTCAAATTTGTTTACTAATGTCATCACTCAGTAATTTTTATTTAAATACCGTCAGTTTAATGATGACAATTAATTGGTACTATTGTCTAAACTTCAGTAACAGCCCTGATTATGCTTAAATAGTGAAACCGGTTGGCTAAAATATAATAATAAAAAATATTGTGGAAAGTACAAGTGTAGTTAATAAATAATTTTCTAATCTTTTTTGTCGCCCGACCCGGGGGTAAAACCTCAAGAAGTCAAGCCCGACAAGCTTGACCGCTAGACCGTTTAGATAATCAAATTGGTGGCAATTTTGTTGCGCACCCACTAAACTAATTTTAAGTTAAGCTCATTTCAGAACGATGTACTTAAAAATGTCGCACCTTTTTCAGAGCGAACCAGTCGAAGCATGTGGGAATATTACGTGTACAGCATATCATTTGTGAGGAATTCCATAACTCACGCATAATTTCTACATAATTATTTTAATAGCGGAAATCAGCTTGAAAGACTAACATCTTGCAACCTCCGTTATAATGAGCCAGGGATAGGAAAACTATCCAAGTGCTAGTCGAACTCACACACATAGGATTCCTTAGCACCTATTTTTAAAGTGTATTATGTATATCGATTACTTATTTAAAAACAATAGGTACCTAATTATTTACACTTAAAAGTTCGGACACTGTGTGGCATTTTTAATAAGCCATTTTTTGTAATTCTGAAAATACAACAATAGATGGTTGAGATAAAAAAAATCTAGAACTATATCTAACCTAACATAAAAATGTTAAAAGTTTTATTCGCTAAGACTAGCGAAAAGTAATAACCACGTAAATTGTAATAAATAACTAATAAATAAATTTACTTAAAGTGTACAAAAAAAGAGGGGGTGGAGGTGACAGATAAATTTAAGCTAAATATAATAACTTCAAAAACATTAATCGTTTTTTAATTAAACATTAACAATTTTAAATCATATAAATGTTGAGCGCCAGTGCTAGTAAAAATTACGAGTAAGTTTCAAAAGTCATCCAAAGCCAACATTTAATGAGGTTGGGGGGACACTTCGTACGATGAAAACATAAAAAGCGTAAGAAATGTTCGGGTCATAATTAAAGAGAGAAATGTGAGTTTTTACTCGTGGCAAGATAATCCAAATAAAAAAGTACCTTCAAGCCCACATGTCCGTAAAAAAGACCGACAACCAGCCGAAGGTCCCACAATGTGGTAGACAATCCAAATAAAACAGAACAAAGAACATAAATACGCTAGAGACTGCACAATAGCCCAGCGTCAGATAGCAATAACGGAATTCCTAATCTAACCATTTGATTGTTGAACCTTAATAATTGATTTAATTTAAAAACAGTAAAACTGTAAAGTTCGACTTCGATTTTGATAAGTCTCCTACGTACACAAAAACGAAGTATTTTCGTCAACTTTGGGAATCCATCGCCAGATCTAGATGCCAGACTCGGTTTCAATCAGTTCAGAAATTACGAAGAAATCGATTTACATTCAAGAGTTATACTTTTCTATGATGGAATTCAAACAGGTCTGTCAGGATCGTGAGATTTGGCACTCAATACTCTCTGCCTACCAGGTAAGGGACTTTGCGTGAAGATATGCATGTATTTATGTATGTATGTAACTCTTTTCGAGGTCAGTTAAAAATGGTCATAACATCTGTAAAGGAAAAAATGATCACGTTCTACCTATAAACTAGAGATCTCTAAAGAACATCCATAAGATCCATGCATGTCATTATCCAGTCTATAGGTAATATTGGCCAACGAGTATGGAGATTCAATTTGTATAATCTGTGAAGATTATCAACAATCTATCAACAGGCCGGTGATCGGCAATTTGTATGCAGCATAAATTGTCATTATTATATCAATAATGAATAAACTATTACCAGGGAACGAGATTTCCAACGAGACGACGGCCGTTTTAAAAGTAACTTGTTATTTTTTTATACTATCTAACTTTAACCGGTTGGCGATAGGCTTACCACATATTACTTGGGCTAGTCGTGAGTGCCCTGGTTGTGCCTTTGTCTACATATATGGGCGTGAAGATACTTTTTTTACTAACTATAAAGTTGAATAATTTAGTCTAATATCTCTTACTTATAGTTTCTTAATTTTTGAAACATGCTGAAAAATAATCAAGTGCGATTCAATTACATTGCACATGTTCATTATTTCGTGTAAATTGATATTCACGAAGTATAAATATCCTATGGACGTTTAGTATATTTTTCACTCGGAATAGTCAACTATTTTCACAATTTAACTTATATTATCGCCTCTGTGGTCTAGCGATCCGACGTTGGACTTGACTTTTGAGGTTCCTAGTTCGAACCCTGGGTCAAGCAACAAAAAATGATAATTTTAAAGTTTCTAATAAAAATAAGGTTTGGTTATATATATATGTGCGCCTAGTTGTGCCTCTGCCTACCACTTCAGGGATATGAGCGTGATTTTTTTTAAATTTAATATTATAACACCTATAAGAAAAAAATGTATGTAGTAATCATTTATACAGGGTACAACTCAAGATGTACCTACCCTGTAACATCTATCCACTATATATTTGCAAGTCCATATTCACAAGACGAAAGATTAAGTTGTGGAAGTTATTGGCAAAAGATTTCGGAAACTAAAGAAGATAATTAAACGTTAGTCTTACAAAAAAAGCGCATTATTTTTGATAACTTTTTTGTAAAAAAAAAATATACAAAAAAGCTACAACTTATCTTAAATCAGTCTTCACTGAAAGCAAAAATTGTTTCTCACATCAAGAGAACCGTATCTTTGCCCTCTATCGAACATTAAAAAAGCTCAAGATGAATCAAGGATCATTATTTTTACTAATCTCTGATTATACTAAGATATCAATATCCATTTCTCTACACTCGGTCAACTTGTTTGTCAACTTGTTCAAATGTTCCACTATAAAATGATCTACAGAGAAGCTTCCAAACTTAAAATGATTTTAAAAATGCCCATATCAAACAAAAATAGTTAATGTAAGCGTCAATAGAATATGATGATGTTGCAACAAATAAACAAACATACTTTCGTTTACATACATACAAATCTTTTTAAACAAGGAAGCATACGAGAATAACTTTCAAAAAAACATATGAATATTTTAACGTCACGGAACGTATTGGAAAAGTGATTGACGGGATAAGCTAGCTGATCGACTTGTGTCGTAGATTTATTTATATTTATCGTGTACTAGATTTACCATAAAAATGTAAAATCGTTCAAAACATAAATTCTCCCAAAAAGCATTATCTTATGTACGACTCTATTGACATTCTACAACTTACTGATGCAGTTTATTAGAGTACAACGGAGTTTAGTTCTTTATCGGCCTGCCATCCGTCCTTGTTTAATTATACTGTAAGTCAAATAAACAAACAGAACTCAAAATGATAAAAAATATACACCAGCTATAAATACAATAATAGGTAATGGTTTTGTTAAACTTCAGCTGGGATTTAAAGTCCCTAGCGTAAGTCTTTCTGGTATCCTGGCCTCCACATCCGAACACGACATCGGTGAGTACTGAGGCTACATTGACTAAAAACTGTAAAGCGGTGGTAGCTGTCCTGGCAAGTCTCCGCAAAATTCTATAAACTCGAATTATTTTCGGTTTCAGTCACAAGAGAAACGACGACTTACGACCTGCTTGCTATGAAATCATTGTCATAATAAATGCAAAAACGATTTTTTAATTCCCATTTCTCATTTGCGTCTCAATCGTTTCTTACAAAATTCAGCATGCTTTTTGGTAGTATGTATGCCAAATTGATTACATAAATTTTATTCTTAAAATTAAAACCATTGGTCGTACCTACTATTACTTTCTTTTAACAACTTGGTTTTTGATAATGATATCTACATAAATATGCATACATACGTATCTTTGCGCCAAAAATACAGTCATTTAAATATTATCAAAAATAATTTTACTCTCTATTGATATTACATTCAAAAGACGTCATCTCTACATAGACTTAAAATGTGTCCGATAGTTCCAGGGCTATTTCCGAGTTTTTATGCTATATCCATGCATAGTTCATCTATGTTCAGAGTTATACGAAGGGCTTTTGTGGGCGTTTTTTAATGTCTACTCAACCATGTACCGTTTCAAACTGAATGGTGATTGACTTTTCTCATTTTAAATTAATGAATAGTAATGAACATAGTCAGATAAAATAAAGAATTTAAAATAGCGATATATGTATATTAAAATATTTCTCCGATAACAATAAAAGACGCTTTGAGAAAATCTATTGTCATTGACTATTCCGACGGCTATATTGGGCGTGTGCTTTAAGTGTAAGCCATAAACGCATTACATTCCTTTTCCTCCTGTCGGTAAAGATTCATATATTAGAGTTGTGACAAGGTAGTGAAATTTTAAACAGGAAACAATAATTATAGTTTTTAGAGTCGTGACAAGGTAGTGAAATTTTAAACAGGAAACAATAATTATAGTTTTTATAGTCGTGCAATTATAGTATGTATTGTTTCAGAAGAGTTTTGTATGAATAGTTTATGTGAGCCAGACAGTAGGGTTACTCATAAATCTCGATATCATGCGAATTAAAAATTGGAATCGTATATTATGTCATTTAGGTACTTGTGGTTTATTAACATTTAATTTAATTTGACCGCCTCGTTGGTCGAGTGACTAGCGTACACGCCTAACTACATTGAACAGCCGCGAGGCTCGGGTTCGATTCCCGATGGAGACAGGCATTTGTAAAATGAACATTTAGATGTCTGCATTTCCGGGTCTGGGTGTTTATTGAATTTATTCTGGTGTCTATTTAAATATTTCTGTGTATAAGAATCGTTGACTAACACCCAAAACACACGTTTATAATTTGTTAACTTTGGAATTAGATTCAATCTGTGAAAATTCTGTCCAGTGATATTTATTTATTTAGTTACAAAATAAAAATAGTTACAAATAAATTCAACGAACCCGATAAAATTATTTATTGTTTACTATTAACTAAATGTTAAAAATTTGTCAGTACTGGATTTAATTATTGTATCTCAAAGACCTTCCATTCGCCCATGCTAGTGCCGGGCGTTTGTGATCGTAGACCATTTGCCGTCCGTGGCAAAGGCGTGCAAAGGTTAAATGGATCATTACCAACAAGACCACTTGCGGTAGAGCGTTGTGCAGCAACTTGCCCGGGTAGGGACCCACCGACTTCCATATTCCTGCCGCCATAATGACGATGATGTTCCGGTCCGGAGGTTAGGGTAGTCGATATACTTGCACAGGCCTAACACCCGGCCACCTTAAATATCTAAAGTGTCAATGGTCTTCTCTTTTCATCAGGGAAGTCACGTGTTTGGTCCACTGTAAAAAAATGATCTTGCCCAAAATACAAGATAGTGAAGCATGAATGAAGGTATTAATAGTAGTTTTTTCATTAAAAGATAATAACGCAAACTAATCTGTACGGGTGTGTGACATTCGTCACGTTCCATACAATTGCAATAGATAAGGATACACATACAACAATGTGCATTACTTAAACATAAGTGAAGTTTAAAAACGAAAGCTGCAAAAACCGATTCCAACTATTTCTATTTAACTTTATTATTAATGATTTCTAGATGCTGATGATATCAGAGTCGGTTTTTTATTGACTGGCTTATGTTCACGCTCATATCCCCGAAGAATGAGGGCAAAACCATGCACCAACGACTAGCCGAAGACATTAAATCCCACAATGTGATAGGTGGCGAGCCTATCGCCAACCGGGCACATAATATCCAATCCCGAGCATTTTCACGCCCATATTCCCGTAAGGGTAAGCAGAGGCACAACCAGGGCACCCAATCCCGAGCAACGTTTTTTTATTAGAAAATTGAAACAACTCAATTTTCTTTTTGTTGCCCGACCCGGGATTTGAACCCGGGACCTCAGGCAGTCAAGTCCAACAATTGAACCACTAGACCACATAGGCGACTTGATTATCGCGTTACAAACATAGGAAAAAAAAATGCAGTCAAATAAAGTCCTTTTGGTGTCGGATATTAAATTACTTTTCATTAAATAAAAAAACTTCAGCATCGGGATTTGACGATCCTATCACCCGCTGGTTGCCCATTTAATAATTAAGATTACAGGATTATTCTTTTTATGTAGACAATTATAACTAGATGAAATAGTGCTGTAAAGGACCCTTGTGAACTTAG
>NJDD01004291.1:150430-164637 GCA_002245505.1 Calephelis nemesis
TAAAGAAATTTCAAAGTGAGACTGAGAATATGTGGACTATTTAAATCTAAATGCAAACATATGTTTTATGATATTGAAAGGCAAACAAACATTCAGATTTCCGAAAGATTTTTGGTAAGAAATTCACGCCGCCTGCAGACACCAAACGTGATAATGGTGCGTTGCCAACCTATGGCCTTGAGCAAAAGCAAGTGTATCTGCTGCACTGCTGCTGAAACACGTCAACGGGAAGTACTAAGGATATGGCGGCAGGAATAGATAACACGGTGGCACCAATCCAGGCGAGTCATTGCGAAACTCTACTACCTAATCACATGTCACGATGTAACGGTTAGCCTATGCTCGCTTATTACGAGCTGCCTGGCAGGAAAGTAGATAGTCTATTACATTTCTGCAAAGAAGCCTGAACCAA
The DNA here is from genome assembly GCA_002245505.1 of Calephelis nemesis. Classification (NCBI taxonomy): domain Eukaryota; kingdom Metazoa; phylum Arthropoda; class Insecta; order Lepidoptera; family Riodinidae; genus Calephelis; species Calephelis nemesis. Next base: position 150,843 of record NJDD01004291.1, read on the forward strand.
TACGGGGAATTAAAAATAAAGAATTATAAAAAAACTAGCGGCCCGTCCCGGCTTCGCACGGTTATGAAATATACGTACATACCTTCCTCTTCAATAACTATATCTATTTAACAAAACCGCATCAAAATCTATTGCGTAGTTTTAAATATTTAAACATATAAAGGTACTTAGGGACAGAGATGCGACTTTGTTTAATACTATGTAGTGATATACACTTCGGCTAGATACCAATTATGGTAATGGCGAGTTAGATACCAATTTTCCAAATCAGATCATGCCAATGGCAAATATCGTTATGGCAGTAAGAAAAGGCAAGGTAGGCAGGCATAAAACAGAAGGTATATAGATTGTAAACTTTATCTACACTAGAGATGTATCCGATATTGTTATCGATGTGTAATAAAGCGAGATTTTTGATATACCGTAATCTGCTAGATTACATTTGTCTATACAATGATTCATTTTGAATTTTGAACTATAGACAACCAAATTGAAGTTGTTCAGTCTTCTAACCTCTGATTAGTTTTGAATTGTAATATCATTCTGATAAATGAATTTTATTATAGTAAGTCATGCCGTCTGTTTCTAAGCCCACAGCTTGTTAAAACTTTCTTTAAACTGTCATTTTTACTGTCAGTATCGACAACTAAGATACTTGCGCCTAAGATAGCCCAGTTCTTAAGATGGTAAATTTTCAGCATTTCGTTTTTTTTTAAGTTTGAATAAGTTCAAATTACTACCTACGGATCATAACACGTACCTTATATCGTATCAGCTGAAGTACGTATCGATGCAACCCTAGTAAACCAACATCACCATATCTCTCACAAATGTTGTATTCATGGCCAAGAGTTTCCCAGACATGCCATAAACCAGTGGCCAATAGCTAGCCTTGAGGTGACTGCACCTATTTTAACCCGCAACTTGGGAACAAATGGTTTCGCACGTATTTGCCAGAAGGCCATCACGCCTTTAAGGTATTCTATTCACGTTTGGCCCTTTTTTGGCCCGTATGAATAAGGTATGCTGTGAGTTATTTTGTTTTAACTTGGTTAGGAAGGTCTAAGTTTTTTTAACCGACTCCAACAAAGGATTAGGCTCTCAAATCGACGGCATGTTTTTTTATTTTGTTTTTGAAGTGAAACTTCTTTGGAATCATTGTGATTTCAAAACGGTGGTGCAACGGAAAAACGACAGGTAAGAGACACAAATATATATTCATCTCATTCTTTTGTCGATTTACTGAAGTTTCACTTCTATCGAGTATGAATAGCACAACACCATTTTTTTCGCATGTTTGTTATGCGATTACTTGGCAAATAGCAAATTCGTTATATCATGATCCGAGTAGTGATTTTCGAGTTATACGAGTACTTAATAGTGTATAAATTTGACACGAACAAAAGCTAGGAATGTTAATTTATGCACTATTAAACTCAAAAACTAGTAGTAGAATGCTGATAAAATTAACATGGGACCTTTTCGGAACCATTTGCTAGCTTAGCTATATAGCCGTCAAATCGCGACTTGGTAGTCAATGAAATATTTAGAGTCGGTTTTTGCACTTTTGCTCAATTATTTAGTATTAGCTTCCGCCCGCGACTCCGTCCGCGCGGATGTCGGTCTTCGCGTCATAAAACTGAAAAATTAAGATTTTTTTTCTACGAATTGTTCCAGGATAAAAAGTATCCCATTTTATGCCCAGGACAATAAGGTATAATTATACCAAGTTTCATCGAAATCGGTTACTTTTCACGTGATGCCTGAACATACAGACAGACAAAGAAATTTTAATCACATATTTGGGTTTGGTATTGATCCAGTAACACCCCCTTTTATTTATTTTTTCAATATTTTCAATGTACAGAATTGACCCTTCTACAGATTTATTATGTGTATAGATAAGGAACCCAATAAACAGACGAATTTGTCTACAAAGAGAGGTTTGGTTTGCATATAACAAAGATGTTGTTATGTTGGTACACCAGGGTAAAATATCAGCCTCAAACCTTAATAAAACAGTGACAACCATTGAGGGTGGAAATTGATGTATGGACTTCAGGAAAAGTCAGTTTAATACTTTTTTAACTTACACATTAATTTAACCATATTAGATATTTTCTGTTTTGAATATTTATTGCAAATAATTATATCAGAGAATACAAAAGGTTTTTTTAAACCCATCATATTACCCACATGATGGGTTTAAAAAAATCTTATCACATATGTTGAATCGCATACATTGTTTCTTATTATGGTTCCCGTCAGCTATCTAATCTGTAAAGCTCTATTTAGACGATGGTGTTAATGTTACATAGGGTAAAGGTTCCAGTCGTCGATTATCTGTGAACGATTATGTTTGTTCACCCATTAGCTCTCGACACCTCTCACTTATCAGATTTATTGGAGACATGCATTTGTTATAGACTTAACTTAAGCGACTTGGAAAATCCTTATCTGTTTTAGAAAAATCGTGTAGTGTTTCTTAAAGAATAGAAGGTAAACCACCTGATGGAAAGTAATCACCGCCGCCCACTGACATATGCAAAAACTACATAGAGTATCACAGATGATTCTGTCTACAATTTGCTACAGATACATTACAAATCAACTATCTTACCCGGTTTACTTTCTTCTCCAGACGTCTAAAAATACGTAGTACGTGAACGTCACGTAACGTTAAATGTAAATTAAGAACAGAAAAATTTACTCTTATGCCTGACACATAAATGTCAGTGCCGTTACCGTCTTCATCCGTTTGGAAGGTAGAGTAATTATCTAAAATACTAAACCGTTTCAATGAGTTATTTGATGTTTTGAGGAAAGGTATAAAAATGTGAACTGTAATTTCCCAAGTAGAAGGCATAGAACCACTATTTCTATAAATAAGTAGGTAGTTACTCTCTAATATTAAAAAGACGAAATATTGAATTATCTGTTTGGACAAAATATGACCTGATACTACTGGATCGATTTGAGAAGACCATTTACCAAAAAATGTATATCAATGCAAAGCCGATGCGGGCATACATTATACATTTATAACATATCTAAAAAAAAGTAACTAATAAGTGTTACATGTAGGTAAAGGTGTAAATTATTGTGTAGGGTAAACGTTCCAGTCGTCGATTATCTGTGAACTTTGGTGTTTGTTCACCCATTATGTCTCGTCACTCGTATGATACTGACCATAATTGAATGAAAAACGTACCTACATTTGAAATAGGCTTTAGAGGCGACAGTTTACTTTAGCAGCTATAGGGAATTCACACCTAAACTTTCTCGGGTCCTGCTTATAATTACAGAAGTAATATTTAATACTGACAAATCTTAAGGAAAGCAATTATTTTTTTAAATTTAGTAAATTTATTTGACAAACGGAAAACGTGCTAACTACTCAGAATCAGCAAAACTTTATTCGTGTGGACAATAAAAGTAGTATTTGTGCGCTTTGACGTTTTGATAAACTACAACTGGATCGGAACCGAGCCCAGACGCTGAGAAGATCCAGCGAAAGACACTCAGCGAGCTTGTCTATTTTCAAAACTGTAATTTAATTAAAATTTTTAGATATTGAGACAAAAAGAAGCCATAATAAAGTTCTAATCTATTTTATTCAAAATTCACAAAAGCGAAATAAAACATAAAAACAAAAAAAGACCAGGTACAGCCATAACCCTGTGACCTAATTCATTAATTTAACTGATTCTTTACATTCTAGAGGCAAAGCTATTAGACACACTTTTGTTATGTTTTGTCCTATTAATTTAGTATTAGACGCAGATCGAAATCATCATCATCAGCCGGAAGACATCCACTGCTGGACATATGGCTCCCCCAAAGAGCGCCACAAGTCACGATCACCAGCCGCTTGTAACCAGCGACTCCCCGCGACTTTGACCAGATCATCAGTCCACCGGGTGGGAGGTCGTCCAACACTATGTCCTCCGGTGCGGGGCCGCCACTCAAGAACCTTTCTTCCCAAGCGGTTATCGGTTCTGCGAGCAATATGGCCTGCCCATTGCCACTTCAGCTTGCTGACTCTCTGAACTATGTCGGTTACTCTCGTTCTCTTGCGGATCACCGAATTACGGATCATATCTCGCAGAGAAACACCGAGCATAGCTCTCTCCATAGCACGCTGAGCGACTCTGAGCTTATTTAAGAGGCCCACATTTAACGACCAAGTCTCAATTCTATATGTCATCACCGCTAACACACACTGGTCGAAGACTTTCGACTTTAAGCTCTGCGGTAATTCGGACAAGAAGATCCCCTTTAACTTCCCGAACGCTGCCCATCCGAGTTGGATTCGGCGATCGACCTCTTTCTTGAAGTTGGATTTACCTAACTGAACAGTTTGCCCTAGGTACACATACTGATCTACAACTTCAAGAATTGAGTTCCCAATGTGAACTGGTATAGGTGCAACATGAACGTTGAACATGACTTTCGTCTTGTCCAAGTTCATCCTAAGACCCACCTGTTGGGAAACTCTATCGAGGTCACCGAGCATTTTGCTCAAGTCTTCCAGCGATTCCGCCATGACCATGATATCGTCTGCGAATCGAAGGTGAGTGATGTATTCGCCATTGACATTGATGACGAGTCTTTTCCAGTTTTTTAGCGGAAAATTTGCAAATTAAATAATTTTATTTAGATTTCAGAAGCTTGAAGACATCTTCCAGTGCAGCAGTGAACAGTTTCGGAGAAATAACGTCTCCCTGTCTCACACCTTTCTGCAACTGGATCGGTTTCGAGCTCTGATCCTGTAATCGGACCGACATAGTGGCTTTTTCGTACAAACACCTCAACACTTCGATGTATCGATAGTCGATGCGGCACCGCTGTAATGACTGAAGCACCGCCCATGTCTCAACGGAATCGAAGGCTTTCTCGTAGTCCACAAACGCTAGACATAATGGCCGATTATACTCCTCGGTCTTCTGTATAATTTGGCGCAGCGTGTCAATGTGGTCTACGGTACTAAAGCCTTTGCGGAACCCGGCTTGTTCGGGAGGTTGAAAATCGTCTAACCTGCGTGATATGCGGTTCGTGATAACCTTGAAAACAACTTGTATACGTGACTCAGAAGTGAGATAGGTCTATAATTTTTAATAAGGTTTTGTCACCTTTCTTGAAAAAGAGAACCACCACACTTCTGGTCCACGCTTCTGGAACACTGCCTTCGAGGATGACGGAATTAAATAGCTTCTGGAAGTATTGGCATTCCACCCGCTTTCAGTAGCTCAGCAGTAATTCCATCGTCCCCCGGCGCTTTATTGTTCTTCAGTTGTTTGAGGGCCATCCGAATCTCGTACAGGCTGACGTCCGGGATGTCTTCGGTGTAATGTCGGGTGAGTTTGGCTCTAGGGTCTCTGGCCAAACTAACAACGGGTCGTGTTGAATTGTACAGCTGTCCATAGAACTTCTTAACCTCTCTCAAAATCTCAGCCTTAGATGAAATTACGGTGCCATTTTCGGTCTTCAGTTTTATCAATTGGGTCTGGCCACCAGACAAATCCCTAGCAAACACCTTGGAACCCTGATTACGCTCAATAGCCTCTTTAATACGAGACGTATTAAAGGTGCGCAGGTCTGTACGCAATGCCTTGGAGACTTGTCTGTTTAACTCCCTGTACTTTTGCATGTCAACTGAAGACTGCAACCGCATTTCATTCCGTACGCCCATGAATTTGAGAGTAAGGTCCGAGAGCTTTCCAGTTCTTTTCTTGCTTCCAGTCTTAAAGAATTTCGACCCGGCCTCTTGGATAGCTTGCACAAACCCATTGTTCAAATCGTCCGTTGATTCGCATTCTGCCAGGCATTCGAAGCGATTTTGAAGTTCCAGCTGAAAGTTTTCGGTATTTTGGCATTGGACTGGGGTTGGACGGAGCGTAGACTTCATCAGCGGCAACCGTTCAAGCCTTGTGTTGATATTCAATGTGCCTCTTACCATCCGATGATCACTACCGGTTTTCAGCCTATTGATCACAGAGACATCATTGAATATGTGGCGTCTGGTAAACAAAATAAAGTCTATCTATCTCATTTTTTATCGACCCATCCGGGCTAATTCAGGTCCATTTACGATGCGGCTTTTTTCTGAAGAAGGAATTCACCATAACGAGTCCTTCCTTCTCCAGAAATTCAGCCAAGGGTTGGCCCCTCGGATTACGCCTACCAACACCAAATTGCCCCACTTTCAGCTCATCACTCTCTCTTTTACCCAGCTTTGCATTGAAGTCACCCATCACCACCGTGTAGTGCGTTTTGGAGGTATGGATGGCTGTTGATATATCCTCGTTCTTTGCCTCAATCTCGTCGTCAGAGTGCGCCGAAGTCGGGGCGTAGACCTGTATGACCTTCAACGAATACCGTTTGGTAATTCTGAGTATCAGGTACGCCACCCTTGTCGACACACTTCCGATCGCTTCCACGTTGTTGATGAGCGACCTCCGGATAATAAACCCGACACCGCCCTTGGATAGGGCGTCACCTTCCCGGTGGTAGAACAAGTTACCGGACTTTAGGATTATCGAGTCCTCTCCCTGTCTTCGGACTTCAGACAATCCCACAATGTCCCAGCGTAACTTGTCTAAACACTTTTACAACTCCAGGATCTTCTCGTCATTCCGGAGCGTGCGGCAGTTGTGCGTTACCAGGGCCAGGTTCGTCAGCAGGTAGCCTGCGTCCGTCCGGGGATTTATCGCACTCCCTGCTCTGCCGTTACCGAGTCCGCTACCGTAGACTCGGTTAAGCGGAGCTGCCGGAGACTGGGGGCCAAGGTTTTGGTAGTTTATCATTTGGGGGGTTTTGCCATAATCCCCACGCTTGGCAGGCGGGTTGGGGATCAACAGTAGAGTGGAAGCTTTCACAAGGTAAAACGCTGCTGCCCGTCCTGTCCACACAATCTACATTTTCATGATCATATTTTTTGTTTGATTGATGGAATTTACTAAGGACAAACCATCTAGTGTCAGCTTTAATCCGACTTGAAATAAGATGGTTATTTAATACCTCGCGAGTTTAAAAATACTGAAAGAGAAAACTTACCGCTACGACAGGAAGTCCAATGCCAATTATATACAGCATCAGATTTGTGACGGTTGAGTCTTTGTAAGGATGCTTCAAGGATTCATCATCACAGAAGAAACCTCGCTCGTACGGTGTCCCCCACAGATAAAACACGAGGATAAGGAAGCCAACTGTAAAAAGAACATCATTTTAAGACTACTTAATGACATATGTATAATAGTATATATAATAATAGAATTAATATATTGTCATGGTTAAGGTGAAAAAGTTTTACCATAGAAGTTATAGGTCGCTATCTCACTTATGGCATTTGTTGCTGCTCCGATAGATGTTACGGGCGGGATGAGATATTATGTGTAATGTTTGAGGTACACATTAGTCCACTAGATATCCTGACATCCTGACCGGAACACAACATTGCCGAAGACAAGCAGGATTAGGTAAGGTGGAAGATTCCTCTTCGAGCAAGTTGCTGCACAGCACTCTACCACCAGTGGTTTTGTTGGTAAATATTTACACAAATATCCTACGCTCGTCCCTAATGCACTACATATCAGGGAGGCCGCTGGTCTTTTCTACATAAGAGACCCAAACAAATACGCGGAAACTGGGCATTTTTTAATTGAACTAAAAACTAGTTTGTAATAATAATAAATAAAAAGTAGAATAAAACATACAAAATAATCTATCACTACGATAAAAATCAGTTACAACAATAACCCGTGCCGGCTTATTAACGGATGAAGATTAATTCGCTCCGAAAGAATTTAAATTAACGTGGTCTTGTTGATCTACTTATTTCATGGATTGTTTCTTCTCTAAACACGGGAGGGATTGACAAAAAACACCAGGTACAAATAGGTTTCGACACACGGATAAGATTTGCAAGAAGTGCCTAATACATATTATATAATGTTATTTTCTAGTGTAGCCTATAAGTATAACAGATATAGAAAGGTTAAATCATTTTTTCGCAAAGTCACTAGCCACTACTTGCTACTACTTAAATGGGCAACAAGCGAATTCTTATTTCAGTGCAGCAAAACTAGCAGAAAACTTATGTTAAATACCTGCCTTCAATTTGAATAAATAATAATATGTTATCTAATTAAAGACAAAATACGCACGACAAAGAAAATTTTCGCAGTAAATTTAAAAAGTTTTCTGTTCGTAAGAACTTTTCCTGACAATGGCAAATACAACAAAAAAGAATGAGCAAAATGTGTCAACTAGTTCGGGCGTGATGCGATGGCCACGCGAAACGGGGATTCATTTTTATAAACATAAATTGATTGATTGAGAACACGTCATTTTCTAATTATTTTCTTTGCCCAACCTGGGGATCAAACCCGGGACCCTAAGGGGTTACCTACGTCCGACGCCGGCCCGCTAGACCACATAGGCTATCGCCACGTCTTTAATTTGATCAAATTTTAGATTAAACGACTTAAAGCAACCAAATTACACTAGCCAGCCTTAGTTCACCTAATGGAATTGATATATTAGTGATAAATAGTAATACATTAAAAACATTGAGACCTTCCTTTTCTTTTAAAGTCGGTTGAAAAATTTAATTATAGACTACGAAATACAATCAAATATTAAAACATAGCCATCACTCGATAGAAAACATTTCTTCACTAGAATAACAAGCGACTAACAATAATTAACATTTCCGCCTTTTTAACTGAAATGGGCTTTATTCGTTTCATCTAAAGAATGTAAATGAAGGTGATCCCATTCTAAACATTTAAGTATTATGTCGTGGATTGTTTTTTCTCTAAACACGAGATAGATTGACAAAAAACACAAGGTACAGATCGTTTACGGAACACGGATTAGATTTAATAGAAATGCTACTTATTGCTTAATGCTACTATTAGATTTTCACTTTCAAAAGTTATACGAGTATGTAACATCTGTCAATACATTCATAATATATACATATCTTCACACCAAGTCCGTTACGAGGTAGGCAGCGAGTATCGAGTGCCAGGCCTCACGATCCTGACAAACCTGTCTGGCTTCCTTCACATTCATTACCCTTTTCATACAAACATCTACAATCACATAAAATATACATTTCCAAATTTATGTTCGATTGTCGGTTTGTCTGTTTGTTATAATATCACATAACAATAATTTTAAATCACGTTGTCATGCATATTAATAATCGGAATTGGATTTGTGTTATTTTGTACCCTTCGATAAGTTTATTCTGTATTGTGTTCATAAGTGCAAAATGGCATAAATCCGATTACAATTACTAATTTGCATGAAATCGAGATCTAAGAGTAACCCTACAGACATTTAATCAATATTGATGAATATTAGAGATCAATTCACATTAATTCAATTTTCACAAGAATAATCAACGATGACAGAACCTAACAAAGAAGACACTTCCAGTTTAGGCTATCTTATAAAACGTTTATAGGTTTTTTTTTTTTTAATTTTACTATTTAACTAAAACAGCAGCCGAATTCTATACTTTCGATTATCGACACTTGATCAACCAAAAGGGTGTTAGAAAAAGGATCAAATCACAATTATAGAAATCTGACATAAAAACGATGCAATATTCTTGAGAACTTTACTTCTTCAGTTTATTTTATAAACAAGCTGTTCAATTACCAAAAATAAATAAATTAGTAACTTTTGTTTTCTTATACCCTCTTTTCTGTAGTTAGTGTTTGGTGGTACGGAACCTCAAAGGAGTTTGACCAGCACTGACTAGTTGTTTTAAATAAATCACTACCCAACCGGATAAAGACATACATTTCTTGAAATTGTAGTGTAAATAAAAATCTAAGAATATTACTTCCAGTAAGAATCGTATAACATAAAAAGCCGACCCTTTGTTATTGATCTTGGTTAAAAATAACACGCAGTCCATTATTTCGTCAGACGAAACACCAACCTCGTAATTTAACTGATATCTTTAAAAACAGCTGGTCATCCTCTTTAAAATCACATCACAGAATAGGACAGTTCCGTTGGTCGATGGGTTAGCGTACACGCCTAACACCACCGAGCATCCGCAATGCTCGGTTTCGATTCCCGGTCATTTATAAAACAAATCACTTACCACTGTCTTTCACAATCACTATAGGAGTATGCTTAGATCTTTAAAACTACGCAACGGATTTTGATGCATTTTTTAAATAGATAGAGTGATTCAAGAGGAAGGTTTGTCCACCCGTAAAAGCCGAGGCGGGTTTCTAGTCTTTTAAGTTGGAAAACAATCCAGGAGACGATTTCCTGTGAGCAGAAAATCCTACTACTAAATGAGACAATTGTTTTTTAACTATGCTTGTTCTTATGCATTTTTAGTGACATAGCCAATTCTGACGAAGTAAGTGCTTTTAACGTCTTCTTGAAGACTAAGCTTTGTATGGTATAACATTATGGTATAATTAGCAGACGTCTCTGATGGTAGTAAAATAAAACTGCTGTCTGTGAACACAACAGCTAATGCCTTATGGTCGGGATCTGTCACTACGTATGGAAGTTTTAACATACCAGCTACTCTACCCTCCAATACTGAAAATTACAATGACGAGCACTGATGTCTATGCAGGATAAGACGACGCAGAGGTAGCAATTCAGGCGATCATCTTATGCTACTTACAGTGATAATTTTGGTTATGACATATTCTCGTTAGAACAGACGATTTGTTTGTCATCGCTACAATAATGGAATGGATATCTTCACGCCAATCCCTTACAAGGGAGGCAGAAACAAATGCGGAACCCCAAAAACCACTTACTTCACTTATGAATGGGAGAAGTGAATGGAAGTGCTCCACAAGTGTTAATAAACTTCCCACTTCCAACACTACAAAGTAACTAGTTCCAGCAAAGATCGTAATCGTAAACCATTACAATGGGGGACCCTTTTGTTAATGCTGTCGGTTAAAAATAACAAACAAACCATTACTTATTTTGTAACTTGTTAGATTGTTTGAGATGCTCTGATTTTCTGTTCTGAAGGGCTTGAGAGTTCAATACTTTATAGAATCCTTGACAGCCTAACGTCAGTGCTTGCTATTGTCGTGTTTTGAGGGTACAGAAGTGGGTAAACTCACTTCTAGAGTCTTAAAATCCCAGTTTTAATATTACAGCGCATCACTTTTCTTCGAAGAAGCTTTAGACCACGAATTGGACGAGTGCTGTGTAACAGCACGTCCGGATTGGTACCACTGACTTACCCATTTCGTCAGTGTTCGCCACTGTCGTCTTTAACGCTTTATACTCATACGCCTGACCAAAGATTCCGGATACACCAGTATGTCACTCTTGTTATCAGAGCAGACGTTATTTGTTCGCTATCTTACAACAAAGGTAATCCTAAAATTTAAAAAAATCAGCAACCCCTGAAAAAACCTATATGTAATGTTATATGTCACACACACCACACACGTCAAACTTACAATAGTCCTCGGTTTTCGTAGGAGATTAAAAACAGCAAACGGATTTAAAAAGACAAATTTAGATTTTAGATTTAAAAAATTACTTATGGCGCGCGTTGTTAAAACTACAGCATCCCATGACAATGTCCCCATTGAGAGCCAGAGCCGTAAACTTCGTCTATGAATCATTCCATCAACACGCGTCTTGTCTCTCCGAATTCGGCCGTTGACCCGCGTTGCGTAACCCTCCGTAAGGTAATCTAGATAAGTGATAACACCTTAACACCTGTTTACAAACATTACATCAGTTACAAGTTTACCTGACTAACGCAAATCCGTAAAAAGTTTCACAACCATTTAGATCTTTGTAATCTTGGCGGTAGTGCATATGATTTTAGTGTAGATAAACATTAGTGGATTTCCTGTACTGATGAACTAAGTATTTATCCCTTTCAAGTGTTCCACTTATTAGGGTTCCGTGGATGAATGGTACAAAATGAACATCCCATAGATTCGACTTGTCCATCTGCGTTTGTAACAGGGGCTTTATTTCTAAACTTCTAGGACTATACTGCAAAAACTCGATAGGATATGGCGAAAAGTTATACAAATTTTAGACAAAAAAAACGTTTACAAAAAAATACATTAAAACTATAGTCTGTATGTTAAATCTACTACAACGAAATCACTCAATACATTTTGAAACTGTTTTCATCATCGTCATTTCATTTTATCAGTGTTAATAAAAAAAAATCTTATTTTGTTAAGCTATGAACTTCTACTTCAATTAACAAAACCTAATTTGGTTACAAGTAGCACTCAGTTTGCAAGTCACCTATTGCACATAGGTGACATACCTATTATAACAAAAAATGTAGATAAACACTAAATAATGTCTTTAGTACATGGGATCGTATTAACGCTGTACAATTTGACTTGACAAAAACTAACGTAACTTTGGACTGCTAAAAAAGTTAGCCAAGCACATGCGAACTAGCTGATAGGTTTAACTAATTTAGTCACTTAACTACATCAGCTAATCAGCTAGCGACTAAATCGGCTAGTCAAGTTTAGCTCAAATAATTAGCTAATGGCTAACTGGCAAAATGACAGTGTACAGCCCTAGTAAATACTTAATATGTACTACTAGCAGCCCATCTCAGTTTCGCACGGGTGGACAAGTTTCTTTGTTATTCTACATGTAAACCATCCTCTTAAATCAGTCTATCTATTAAAAAAAGCGCATCAAAATCTGTTGCGTAGTTGAAAAGGTCTAAGTATGCATAAGGCCAGACAGCGAAAGCCACTTTGTTTTATACTATGTAGTAATTTTACATCATTATTGGGACATCCAGATTGCAAAGTCACTTAAGAAAGCCATAAACTGCAGTCATATAAAGCAATCTCAAAACAGCGCCACCATTAACTTGTGGAGATAAACCCTGAACATCAAAGACGTGGCATGTCGACCAGAATACACCAGGCACCGTACCAGACCCGAGGAACCAATTTGTAAAGAACCTCTCGCGATAATCAAACATGTAATATTATTATTATGTTTAAACTAATATGATGCGAAAGTGTTTCTATCTGTTGCGATTCCGCCGATACGGATCCTGAACTACTTTTATATTAAACTAGCAGCCCGTCCCAGCTTCGCATGGATGGACTGTGGACAAACATCTATATTATTATAGAAATAAAATCAAAAACCGCATCAAAATCCGTTGCGCAGTTTTAAAGATCTAAGCATACATAGAGACAAAAGGCGACTTTGTTTTATACTATGCAGCTATGTAGTGATTCGCTAAGCACAGTCATGTTTAATGTACCACAATTTGACTGGGTATTTTTCCACATAAAACGCGACACCCACAAGACATTTTTTGAGTTCAACAAAAAACAATGATCTCATGTAAGTTATGACTAGCGGTCATTGACCACAAAGGACATCAGCAAAAAATAAAATCGACACACTGCGTCTCGTTTTTTGGTAGATTTTGTTGGAATTCATATTATAATCAAAATAAAAACTTTTAGTTACCCGTTTATGCCCGTCAATTAGATTTTATCTCTTCTGCAATCTATTCAGGCTACCGGGATATGAAGTAGCTTAGAACACGCACATTCCAGCTTTCGAACTGCGAGGACACTACGCAAATGCTATATATTACACCACTAACCTTGGCCCGAACGAACGCTGAAGTGACTTTTTATTGTAAATGATGGAAACCAATTACTTAGTCTGGCCATAAATACTGTTACACTTTAAAATAAAAAAATATTACATTTGAATTTCGAATCTGTCATTTTTATACGATTGTTCATTGTGTTTTCTCATTTTG